>PVIY010000277.1:17317-231020 GCA_004026745.1 Myrmecophaga tridactyla | reverse complement strand
GAAACCCTGAACTTCATCGGCCTTCTTGAACCAAGGTATCTTTCCCTGGATGCCTTTGATTGGTCACTTCCATAGACTTGTTTTAATTGGGACATTTTCTTGGCCTTAGAACTGTAAACTAGCAACTTATTAAATTCCCCCTTTTAAAAGCCGTTCCATTTCTGGTGTATTGCATTCCGGCAGCTAGCAAACTAAAACATGGTCTTAGACCTAATGTTTAGGTCTTTGATCTATGTTGAGTTAACTTTTGTATAGGATGTGAGATATGGGTCCTCTTTCATTATTTTGCATATGGATATCCAGTTCTTTAGGCACCATTTATTGAAGAGACTGTCTGCCCCAGGTGAGTTGGCTTGACTGCCTTATCAAAGATCAATTGTCCATAGATGAGAGGGTCTATATCTGAATACTCTATTTGATTCCACTGGTCAATATATCTATCTTTGTGCCAGTACCATGTTGTTTTGACCACTGCAGCTTTATAATATGCCTTAAGGTCAGGCAGCATGAGACCTCTGACTTCATTTTTTTTCCCTCAGGATGATTTTAGCTATTTGGGGCATGCTGCCATTCCGGCTAAATTTGCTGATTGGTTTTTCTATTTCTGAAAAGTAAGCTGTTGGGATTTTGATTGGTACTGCATTCAATCTGTAAATCAATTTAGGTAGAATTGACATCTTAACTATGTTTAGTCTTCCAATCCATGAACATGGTATGCCCTTCCATCTATTTAGGTCTTCTGTGATTTCTTTTGAAAATTTCTTGCAGTTTTCTTTTGTCTCTTTAGTTAAATTTATTCCTAAATATTTTATTCTTTTGGTTGCAATTGTAAATGGAATTTGTTTCTTGATTTCCCCTTCAGATTGTTCATTACTAGTGTCTAGAAACACTACAGATTTTAGAGTGTTGATCTTGTACCCTGCCACTTTGCTGTACTCATTTATTAGCTCTAGAAGTTTTGCTGTGAATTTTTCAGGGTTTTTGACATATAGTATCAAATCTGCAAACAGTGAGAGTTTTACTTCTTCTTTTCCAATTTTGATGCCTTGTATTTCTTTTTCTTGTCTAATTGCTTTGGCTAGAACTTCCAACACAATGTTGAATAACAGTGGTGATAGTGGACATCCTTGTCTTGTTCCTGATCTTAGGGGGATAGTTTTCAGTTTTTCCCCATTGAGGATGGTATTAACTGTGGGTTTTTCATATATTCCCTTTATCATTTTAAGGAAGTTCCCTTGTATTCTTATCCTTTGAAGTGTCTTCAACAGGAAAGAATGCTGAATTTTGTCAAATGCCTTTTCTGCATCAATCGTGATGATCATGTGTTTTTTGTGCTTTGGTTTGTTGATATGGTGTATTACATTAATTGATTTTCTTATGTTGAACCATCCTTGCATAACTGGGATGAATCCTACTTGGTCACGATGAACAGTTCTTTTAATATGTTGCTGCATTCGATTTGCTAGAATTTTGTTGAGGATTTTTGCATCTATATTCATTAGAGAGATTGGTCTGTAGCTTTCTTTTCTTGCAATATCTTTATCTGGCTTTGGTATGAGTGTGATGTTGGCTTCATAGAATAAATTAGGGAGGTTTCCCTCCTCTTCAATTTTTTGGAAACTTTTGAGCAGAATTGGTACTAATTCTTTCTTGAATGTTTGGTAGAATTCATGTGTGAAACCATCTGGTCCTGGGCTTTTCTTTTTGGGAAGCTTCTTAATGACTGATTCAATTTCTTTACTTGTGATGGGTTTGTTGAGGTCGTCTATTTCTTCTCGAGTCAAAGTTGGTTGTTCATGCTTTTCTAGGAAGTTTTCCATTTCATCTACATTGTTGTATTTATTAGCATAAAGTTGTTCCTAGTATCCTGTCATTAATTCCTTTATTTCTGTGGGGTCAGTGGTTATGTCTCCTCTTCCATTTCTGATCTTATTTGTTTGCATCCTCTCTCTTCTTGTTTTTGTCAATCTTGCTAAGGGTCCATCAATCTTCTTGATTTTCTCATAGAACCAGCTTCTGTTTTTATTGATTTTCTCAATTGTTTTCATGTTCTCAATTTCATTTATTTCTGCTCTAATCTTTGTTATTTCTTTCCTTTTGCTTGCTTTCGGGTTAGTTTGCTGTTCTTTCTCTACTTCTTCCAAGTGGACAGTTAATTCCTCAATTTTTGCCCTTTTTCTTTTTTGATATAGGAATGTAGGGCAATAAATTTCCCTCTTAGCACTGCCTTTGCTGCATCCCGTAAGTTTTGATATGTCATGTTTTCATTTTCATTTGCCTTGAGATATTTACTGATTTCTCTTGCAATTCCTTCCTTGACCCACTGGTTGTTTAAGAGTGTGTGGTTGAGCCTCTACATATTTGTCAATTTTCTTGCACTCTGCCTATTATTGAATTCGAACTCCATTCCTTTATGATCTGAGAAAGTGTTTTGTATGATTTCAATCTTTTTAAGTTTATGGAGACTTGCTTTGTGACCCAGCATATGGTCTATCCTCAAGAATGATCCATGAGCAATTGCAAAAAAGGTGCATCCTGCTGTTGTGGGGTGTAATGCTCTCTAAATGTTTCTTAAGTCTAGTTCATTTATTGTATTATTTAACTTCTCTTTCTTTATTGATCCTCTCTCTAGATGTTCTCTCCATTGACGAGAGTGGGGAATTGAAGTCTCCAACTATTATGGTAGATGTGTCTATTTCTCTTTTCAGTGTTTGGCACATATATTTTGGGGCATTCTGGTTCAGTGCATAAGTATTTATGATTGTTATGTCTTCGTGCTGAATTGTTCCTTTTATTAATACACAGTTTCCTTCTTTGTTTCTTTTAACTGTTTTACATTTGAGGTCTAGTTTCTTCGACATTAGTATAGCTACTCCTGCTCTTTTCTGATTGTTATTTGCATGAATTATCTTTTCCCAACATTTCACTTTCAACCTCTGTTTATCCTTCGGTCTAAGATGTGTTTCCTGTAGACAGCATATAGATGGGACCTGTTTTTTAATCCAATCTACCAGTCTATGTCTTTTGATTGGGAAGTTTAATCCATTAACATTTAGTGTTATTACTGTACGGGTAGTACTTTCTTCTACCATTTTGCCTTTTGGATTTTATATGTCATATCTAATTTTCCTTCGTTTTACCTTTACTCATAGTCTTCCTTTCTACACTCTTCTCCACACCTCTCTCTTCTGTCTTTTCGTATCTGTCTCCAGTGCTCCCTTTAGTATTTCTTGCAGAGCTGGTCTTTTGGTCACAAATTCTCTCAGTGATTTTTTGTCTGAGAATGTTTTAATTTCTCCCTCATTTTTGAAGGACAATTTTGCTGGATATAGAATTCTTGGTTTGCAGTTTTCCTCTTTTAGTAATTTAAATATATCATCCCACTGTGTTCTCGCCTCCATGGTTTCTGCTGAGAAATCTAGACATAGTCTTATTGGGCTTCCCTTGTATGTGATGAATTGATTTTCTCTTGCTGCTTTCAAGATTCTCTGTTTATCTTTGACCTCTGACATTCTGATTAGTAAGTGTCTTGGTGTACGTCTCTTTGGATCTATTCTCTTTGGGGTATTCTGCACTTCTTGGATCTGTACTTTTAAGTCTTTCATAAGAGTTGGGAAATTTTTAGTGATAATTTCCTCCATTAGTTTTTCTCCTCCTTTTCCCTTCTCGTCTCCTTCTGGGACACCCACAACACGTATATTTGTGTGCTTCATATTGTCATTCAATTCCCTGAGTCCCTACTCATATTTTTCCAATTTTTCCCTATAGTTTCTGTTTCTTGTCAGATTTCAGATGTTCCATCCTCCAGTTCAGTAATCCTATTTTCTGCCTTTTGAAATCTACCATTGTAGGTTTCCATTGTTTTTTTTTCATGTCTTCTACTGTGCCTTTCATGCACATAAGTTCTGTGATTTATTTTTCAGACTTTCCATTTCTTCTTTTTGTTCATTCCTTGCCTTATTTATATCCTCCCTCAATTCATTGATTTGGTTTTTGATGAGGTTCTCCATGTCTGTTCATATATTCTGAATTAATTGTTTCAGCTCCTGTATCTCATTTGAATTGCTGGTTTCTTCCTTTTATTGGGCCATACCTCTAATTATCGTGGTGTTATTTGTTATTTTTTGCTGGTGTCTAGACATTTAATTACCTTAACTAGTTTATTCTGGAAATTGCTTTCACTTCCTTTACTTAGGGTTTTCTTGCTGGATGGATTTGTTGTCTATCTGTTCTTTGACACTCAGTTCAGCTTATTCTGGACCTCTAGCTTAGCTTTTGTTTAACAGAGGAGAATTTTTCAGTTCTTGTTTTCCTGTTTCTTGCCCTGCTTGTATGGTACCTTCCCCCCCCCTCCCTTAGGAGGGTCTGCTTAGGTATTATAGACCCCAGCCGGATTTTCCCAGGCCAAACTGGCCTCCTATCAGGAGGAAAGAGACACCTGTGTCAGTTTTCCCTGAGGGTGAGACCCAGCCATTTGAAAGACTTTCCTGTGCAGTCTCTTGACTCTGTTTTTCTTATTCTGCGCAGTAGGTGGTGCTTGTCTGCCTGTGGGTGCCACCAGCATAAGATGATGCAGTAACTTTAACTTTGGCAGACTCTCCCTGCTGGGGGCATGGTGGAGACAGAGGAGAGGTTGTATGCTGGTTTTAAAGGTTTCAAATTACCAAGCCCTGCTGTCTGAGTTCTTTAAGGGATGGATTCCACCTGAGTTGGGCTTCATGCCTCCCCCAGGGAAGGCACAGCTTCCAGACAAACCCTTAAATGTGCTTCTTTCTGCCTATGCCTGGGGCAGTTGCAGCCTGAGAAGTCCTGCCACTGAATCCAAAGGCAGTCAAGCCTTTGTAGAAACACAGCCACAAAAACCTCTGTTTCCTTTTTTTTTTCTTTTTCTGTCAGCCCTGTCCCCTTGGTCCCAGGGCAAAAATGAGCAACCTCCACTTTGACCAGGCTCACCTGAGCTGGGGGCCTATTTTTAGTAGTCAGAATTTGTTAATTAATGCCAGAATTGGTGTCTGGTTGGGCTCAGCCCCTGCCGCTGTTAAAGTCTCTTTCCTTTCCCTCTGTGAATCAGCCTGTGGGGGAGGGGAGCCAGCCACCATGGCTTGGGGAACTCATGGTTCTGGGGAGGCTCGCTGCCGGTCCCTCTGGTCCAGACTGGTATACGCTGTATGTCCCGTCACTGACGTGGCCCCAGGAGCTGTTCTGTACTGTTTCTGGTTATTTAGTAGTTGTTCTGGAGGACGGACTAAAATGCACATGTTGCTAAGCTGCCATCTTTGTCTGGATTCCCCATAGACTTTTAGTACCATGCTGTTTTGACCACTGGCTTTATAATAGGTTTTAAAATCAGGGAGTGTTAATCCTCCCACTTCGTTTTTCTTTTTTAGGATGGTTTTAGCTCTTTAGGGTCTCTTTCCCTTCCAGATGAATTTGGTAGCCAGCTTTTCCATATCTTCAGAGTACATTGTTAGAATTTTGATTGGCACTGTGTTGAACCTGTAGATCAACTCGGGGAGAATTGACATCTTAACTATATTTAAACTCGCTATCCATGAGCAGAGAATGTCTTTTCACTTATATAGATCTCCTTTGGCTTCTTTTAACAATGTTATGTAGTTTTCTGTGTGTGGGTCCTTTACATCCCTAGTTAAGTTCATTCCTAAGTATTTGACACTTTTAGTTGCTACTTTGAATGTTTTTTTTTCCTTAACTGACTCCTCAGCTAACTCATTGCTATTGTGTAGAATCATTACTGATTTTTGCACAATAATTTTATATCCAACCACCTTGCTGAATTTGGTTACTAGCTCAAGTAATTTTCCTGTAGATTTCTCAGGATCTTCCAAGTATAGAATCTTATCATCTGCAAATAATGTTTTATTTCTTCCTTTCCAATTTGGATGCCTTTTATTTCTTTGTCCTGACTGATTGCTCTACCTACAATGCCTAGCACAATGTTGAATAATAGTGGTGACAGTGGGCATCCTTGTCTTGTACCTGATCTTAGTTGGAATGCTTTCATTCTCTCTACATTGAGTATGATGCTCACTATTGGTTTTTCACATATTTCCTATATCATATTGAGGTAGTTACTTCTGATTCCTATCTTTTGGAGTGTTTCCTCAGAAAAGGATGCTGAATTTTGCCAATGCTTTTTCAGCATTAATCGAGATGATTATGTGATTTTTCCCTTTTGGATTGTCAATATGCTGTATTGCCTTAATTGATTTTCTTGTGTTGAACCATCCTTGCATTCCTGGTATAAACTCCACATTCTCATGGTGTATAATTATTTTAATGTGCTGTTGGATTCGATTTACTAACATTTTATTGCAAATTTTTGCATGTATGTTCATTATGGAGATTGGCCTATAGTTTTCCTTTCATATAGCATCTTTACCCGTTTTTGGTATTAAAATGATATTAGCTTCATAAAATGAGTTAGGTAGAGTTCCTTTTTCCTCAATTTTTTTGGAAAAGTTTCAGCATGATTGGTGTTAATTCTTTCTGTAATGCTGTATAAAATTCTCCAGTGAAGCCATCTGGCCCTGAACTTTTCTTTGTAGGAAGATTTTTGATGACTGATTGAATCTCATTACTCGTGATTGGTTAGTTGAGATCTTCTATTTTATTTCTTCCTAAGTCAATGTAGCTTGTTTGTGGGTCTCCAGGAATTTGTCCATTTCATCTAAGTTGTCTAATTTTTTGGCATATAGTTGTTCATAGTATCATATTATTATTTCTTTTATTTCTTCAGAGTCTGTGGTAACACACCGTTTCTCATTTCTTATTTTGTTTATTTGCATTTTCTCCCCTTTTTTCTTTGTCAGTCTTGCTAGTGACCCATCAGTTTCATTGATTTTCTCAAAGAACCAACTTTTGGTTTTATTGATTCTTTTTATTCTTTTTTTGTTCTCCCATTCATTTATCTCTGCTTTAATCTTTGTTATTTCTTTTCTATTTGCTTTAGGATTAGTTTGCTGTCTTTCTCAACTTCCTCCAGGTGTGCTGTTAACTCCTCAATGTTTGCCCTTTCTTTTTTTTAATATAGGCATTTAAGGCAATAAATTTCCCTCTCGTCACAGCCTTTGCCATATTCCATAAGTTCTGATATGTTATATTCTCATTTTCAGTCCTCTCCACGTAGCTACTGATTTTTTTTGCCCTTTCTTCTTTGATCCACTAGTTGTTTAAGAGTGTGTTATTTAATCTCCATATATTTGTGAATGTTCTCATTCTTTTGTTGTTATTGAGATCCAGCTTCATTACAGTGTGATCAGAGTAAGTGCCTTGAATAATTTCAATATTTTAAAATTTATAAGGATCTATTTTGTGCCCCAGAATATGATCTATCCTGGAGAATGTTCCATGAGCACTAGAGAAGAATGTATAGCCTTGTTCTTGGGGTGCAATGACCTATATATGTCTGTTAGGTCTAATACATCTATCACATTATTTAACTTCTCTCTTTTCATGTTGATCTTCTGTCTGGTTGTTCTATCTATAGAGTAGAGTGGTGTGTTGAATTCTCCTACTTTTTTTGTTGAAACATCTATTGTTCCCTTCAGTTTTGCCAATGTCTGTCTCATGCACTTTGGAGTTCCTTCATTGGGAGCATAAACATATATGATTGTTATATCTTTGTGGTTAATTGACCCTTTAATTTGTATATAGTGCCCTCCTTTGTCTCTTATGATGTCTTGACATTTAAAGTTTATTTTGTCCGATATCAGTATAGCTACTCCTGCTTTCTTTTGGTTATGACTTGCATAGAAAATCTTTTTTGATCCTTTCACTTTCAATCTATTTGTATCCTTGTGTCTAAGATGAGTCTTTTGCAAGCACCATATAGCTGGATTATGTTTCTTAATTCTTTCTGCCAATCTGCATCTTTTAATTGGTAAGTTTAGTCCATTAACATTCAAAGTTATTACTGAAAAGGCGTTTCTTGATTCCACTATCTTATCTTTTTATTTTATTTGTCTGATATATATATTCTTTTCCATTTTCCTTTTTTGTATTCTTTAAATTACGCTTAGCACTTTTCTTCAATTCTGTGCCCTCCTCCAGACCTCCCTCTCCTGTCTATTTTTTTCAGCCAACAGAACTTCTTTTAGTATTTCTTGTAAGGCTGGTCTCTTGTTGACAAATTCTTTCAGGACTTCTTTGTCTGTGAAAACTTTAATCTCTCCCACAATTTTGAAAGATAATTTGACTGGGTACAGAATTCTTGGCTGGAAATCTTTCTCTTTCAGGATCTTGAATATATCATACCACTGCCTTCTTGCCTCCAGTGTGTTAGTTGAGTAGTTCAAACTCAGTCTTACTTGATTTTCCTTGTATGTAGTAGATTGTTTTTCTCTTGTTGGTTTCAGTATTTTCTGATTCTCTTCAACATTTCACAGACTGATTAGTACGTGCCTTGGGGAAGGCCTACTGGTATTTACTCTGTTTGGAGTTCTTTGAGCTTCTTTAACTTGTAGATTTATATCCTTTATGAAGGTAGGGAATTTTTCCCCCATTATATTCTCAACTACTCTTCCTAGACCATTATCCCACTCTTCTTCTTCTGAGACACCAGTGATTCTTATATTTGCATACTTTGTTTTGCCTATCATTTCTCTGAGTTCCCCTTCAATTTTTCCATCTTTTTTTGCCATTTGCTATTTTGAGTCTTCAAAGTCAATTATCCTGCCCTCTATATCACTTATTCTTTCTTCTGTTTCTTCAAGTCTGGTGTTATGTGCCTCTATTATGTTCTTTATTTGGCCAACAGAATCTTTAATCTCTGTGATTTCCACTATTTTTCTATTTATTCTTTCAATTTCATCTTTGTGCTCGTCTACTCTCTTCTTGATCTCATTTATGTCATTTGCTATCCGACTTATTTTATTAAGTAGAGTTGTATGAACATCTTTGATTAGTTGTTCCAATGTCTGTGTCTCCTCTCGTGTTTTGTTTCATTATTAGGCAAGGCTCTATCTGTCTGAATTGTAATATGCTTAGTGATCTTCTGCTGTCTTCATCACATGTAAATATCTTGATTGATTTACTGTGGGAGCTGATTCCTTTCTGCAACCTGTGGTCTTGTGTTTGTGGGATGGTAGTACAGCAGGAAGCAGGGCATGGGGTGGAGAGCTAAGTATGGTGATTTGTTTCATCACAGGTATGAGCACAATTTGGGGATGTTATGCTGATGCTTGTGAACGTGGCCACACAGCAGCCAGGGAGGACGTAGCTGTGCAGGTGCACCAGTCTGGGGGTCATAACACCAGTGTGTTCTGGTCTAAAACATGGTGCCCTTTGTTTGCATGCATAGAGCTGTGGCAGCTGGTCGGCATTATGCCTTCATGGATTGAGGGCAGATGTGACCAAGCTGTACAAGTTAGCCCTTTCAGAGCTGGGAAGTGAGGCTGAGGGCTATGTGCATGCACAGTTCTAGGACTGCTGTAAAGTGCAGTTCCTACAGCTGAATGATGATTGGGGCCCATTTACAAGCATGGACCTGGGAGTGCTGTAAAAGAATGTGCTGTGCTCAGGGAGGGTGGGGTAAGGCTGTAGACACTATGGGTGGGGTCAGGGGTAGCCTAGGAATGGAGATTAGTGTCTGCAACCTTTATGTGCTGGCAACAGCCTGCAGGGAAAAGGGAAGGGGAGGTAGAGCTCAGGAGGTGTGCATGAGTGGTAGGTTGGGCTGCACTTTGGGTGGGAGTGTGTGGTAGGTATGTGCACTGGGTGCTGGTGGGGTTGGGGTGCCTGGAGCACAGGAAATGAGAGAGGGTGTTGGAGTTCAGTTGTGTGGGATGTGTGGTGAATCACTGAATGGACACCTTTGATTGGTTGTTCCAATGTCTGTGTCTCCTCTCTTGTTTTAATTTCATTATTAGGCAAGGCTCTATCTGTCTGAATTGTGATATGCTTAGTGATCTTCTGCTATCTTCATCACATGTAAATATCTTGATTGATTTACTTTGGAAGCTGATTTCTTTCTGCAGCCTGTGGCCTTGTGTTTGGGGGATGGTAGTACAGCAGGAAGCAGGGCACGGGGTTGAGAGCTAAGTATGGTGATTTCTTTCAGGACAGGTATGGGCACAAGTTGGGGATGTTATGCTTATGCATTGGTGAGGGTAGTATGCCTGATGAATACACCCTGGCTTACTTCCTAGTCCTGTACTCCAGTCCATGCACTCCCATAGGCTCAATGCCTCCACACCAGGCTCCAGCCTTCTGCCTCTCAGTTCCTTGGCTTCTGCAACCAGTGCTGCCACATGTGGTGCAGTAGCCTTCCCCAGATCAGCCGCAATCCTGAATCGCCACCCCAGTCACCCTTCTGTCCCTTCTTCAAACTTTCCATGTGGCAGGACTCATCTCGAGCCACTCTAGTTGGCCATCTTCCCAGAAGTCCCATATTATTTCATTTTACATTTATAAATTATGTCCACTTTCTCTCAGATAATTAATGTTTCTCCTTTTTTTTTTACATTATTTGTATTTTTATTTTCAAATTCTATTTTATTTATCAATTCATTGGTTGATGGACATTTGGGTTGCTTCCTTTTGGCAATTGTGAATAACGACACTAAGAACATCAGTGTGTAAATGTCTGTTTGAATCCCTACTTCAATCCTTTTGCATAAAGCCTAGTAAAAGGATTGCCATGTTATGTGGTAATTCTAAACTTCATTTTGTGAGGAAGCGCCAAACAGTTTTCCACAGCAGTTGAGCCATTTTACACTCCAAAGAGCAATGCAAAAGTGTTCCTATTTCTCCACGTTATTTCCTGTTTTTTTTTAAATAATGGTCACTCCAGCAGGTGTGAAATGGTATCACATTGTGGTTTTTATTTACATTTCCTTAATGGATTATGACGTTGAGCACATTTTCATGTGCCTTTTAGACATCTGTATTTCTTCTTTGGAGAAATGTCAGTTTATGTTTTTTGTCCATTTTTTCCCAAGGGTAGGCACTGGGAATCGAACCTGGGTCCTCTGGCATGGCAGGCGAGCATGCTGGCATGCTGAGTCACCGTGGCCTGCCCTTTTTTGCCCATTTTTAAATTGATTTATTCCTATTTTACTTTGGAGTTATAGAATTTCTTTATACATTCTGAATATTAACCTTTTTCAGATATATAGTTTTCAAATATTTTCTTCATTGAGCAAATTGTCTGTTAACTTTCATGTTAAAGTCCTTTGATGCACAAATTTTTTTAATTTGGTGAGGTGTTTATACTTTCTTTGTTGCTTGTGCATTCAGTGATAAGACTATGAAATTATTGCCTGACAAAATAGTGAAGATGTTTCCCTACATTTCCTTGTGTGAGTTTTATAGTTCTGGTACTTACATTTAGCTCTTTGATACATTTTGAATTATTTTTGTATATGGTGTGATATAGGGTCCTCCTTCATCCTTTTACATATGGATATTCAATTCTCCCAGCACAATTGCTGCAGAGATTATTGTTTCCCAATTAGGTGGACTTGGTGACTTTGCCAGATGTAAATTGACCATAGATGTGAAGGTCTATTTTTGAACTCTTAATTTGATTCCATTGGTTTATATGTCTATACTTGTGCCAGTAATATATTATTTGATCACCATAGATTTGTAATAAACTTTAAAGTCAAGAAGTGTGTGTTCCAACTGCACTCCACCTTTTCAAGATGGTTTTGTCTATTCAAGCACATTTACCCTTCCAAATAAATCTTATTTATTGATATATATATACACACATATATATATTATATTCATATAACATGTGTACCAGTTTGAAAGGATTATGTACCCTAGAAAAACCATGTTTTAATCCTGATCCATTTCATGGAGGCAGCCATTTATTTTAATCCCCATTCAGTACCATAGGTAGGAAACATGATTAGTATATCCACTGGAATGTGATTCATCCAATAGTGGGTATAACATTTGATTAGAGATTGATGTGATTCCACCCATTCCAAGTGGGTCTTGATTGGTTTACCGGAATAATTTAAAAGAGGAAACCTTTTGGAGAGATCCAAGAGAGCCACAAGAACCATGAGAGCCCATGGAGGTATAGATCTTTGTAGATGATGAAGGAAAATATCCCTGGAGAGAGCTTCATGAAACAAGAAGCCTGGAGAGAAAGCTAGCAGATTCTGCCATGTTTACCCTGTGCCTGCCAGTTGAGAGAGAAACGCTGAAATTCACCTGCACTTCTTGAGTAAAGGTAAACTCTTGATGATGCTTTAGATTAGACATTTTTATAAACTTGCTTTAATTGGGACATTTTCATGTAAATTTGCAACTTAATAAATGCCCCACTTTATAGGTATAGGTAGCAAACCAAAACAGATATTAGTACCAGAGAGTGGAGTGCTACTGCAGTTTGCAAATATCAAAGATGTTGGAAGTGCTTTTCAAATGAGTAAGGGGAAGATTCTGCAGAGTTTTGAAGGGCTTGATAGAGAAGTTCAATTATGCTTTGAAGAGACTGTTGGTAGAAATGTGAACTCTAAAGACAACTCTGATGAAGCTTTAGACAGAAATGAGGTGTGTGTTACTGCAAACTGGAAGTAACACAATCCTTCTTTTAAAACTGTAGATAATCTGGCAAAATTGACTAGTTGCTTTGGTTGAAAGGCAGATTTTAAAAGCCATGAACTTGGATATTTAGCAGAAGAGATTTCCAAATTAAATGTGAAAAGTGCAGGCTGAATTTTCCTTTCAGCTTATAGCAAAATGTGTCAGGAAAGAGAAAAGCTGAGAACTGAACTCTTGAGTACAAAGAAACCAGTAATTGATACTCTGGAAAATTCTGGGCTTCCAGGGAGGGAGACACCAGAGAATTGTGCCCCATGTGAGTATTTGGCCAAATGTGGAATCAGTCAGCCATTTCAGAGAAAGCCAGGATTCAAGATGAAGTTTTCCAGGAAGGATTTGTGGAAACTGCTTCTCTCTGATGGGCATGATTCAAAGCTACTGAATAGAAAGCCAACAAGAGTATTGTGGGATCTGTATAAACAGAACCACTGCCAGTTGGGACCGAGAGGGACAGAGAAGGGACACATGGAAGGAAAAATATCTTCAGAGGCAGAATAATAGAGGCTAAGGTCTAAAGTCAAGAAACCTCAGGCAGGAGAGTGGACCCACCCAAGCATTTGGATATGGTGAGTTTGCCCAGAAGGCAGAAGGTGGGCCTTCCACCTCATTGCAGAGTAGGTGTTCTGCCACCTCAGGCCTTGAAGGGGATAGAGAACATTCCTTAGGGATTGGGGAGAGCCTGGCTGCCACCACATGGAGGGTTTGGATGTGTGACCCAGAGATGGCAGAATGCCTGTGGAAGGGTGGAGCCAAGAAAAATGTGGTCTCCCCAACGTCCCACAAGGTTGCTTTCCAAGAGAGTCGGGCTGCTGAATAAGTCCTTGGAAAGGGTGTAGCTGCTGCTTTCTGAAGCCCCAAAGAGTAATGATTCTCAGACTTTGCAATCTAATGGAGTTTACCTTGAAAGTTTTTGAAACTGCTTGGGTCCAGTAACTCCTGTGTTTCTTCCAAATTCTCCCTATGGAAATGGGTATATGTATCCTATGACTGTTCCTCCTTTGTGTGTTGGTAGCAAATGTTTTGTCTGAGCTTTGCAGAGCCAAAGCCAGAAGAGAATTTTGCCTTAGAACAGACCATGCTGTAACAGACTTTAATGAGATTTTGTACTGGTTTTAACCTTGTATTGTATTTGTATTGTTACTGAAAAGGTTTAAGGCTTTTCTGATATTGTGATGGAGTGGATGTATTTTGTATAGGGAAAATATGCCTTTTTTAGAGTCCAGAGGATGGAATGTACTGCTTTGAAAGGATCATGTACCCAAGAAAAGCCATGTTTTAATCCTGATCTATCTTGTGGAGGCAGCTTTTTTTATCCTTATTTAGCACTGTTGATTGGAAACTTGATTAGATTAGCTCCATGGAGATGTGACAAGCCCAAATGTGGGTGTTCGTCTTTGATTAGAGGGGGATGTGAGTCCACCCATTCCAGGTGGATCTTGATTAGCCTATTGGAATCCTTTAAAAGAGGAAACATTTCATAGAGATCCAAGAGAGCCATGAGAAACACGAGAGCCCACATAACTAGAGACTTTTGGAGATGAAGAAGGAAAATGTGCTGGAGACAAAGCTAGCAGATGTTGCTATGTTTTCCATGTGACTTTCCAGTTGAGAGAGAATCCCTGAAATTCCTTAGCCTTTCTTCAGTGAAAGTAACCTCTCCTTGATGCCTTAGATTGGACATTTTTATAGACTTGCTTTAATTGGGACATTTTCATGGTCTTAGAACTGTAAACTTGCAACTCAATCAATTTTAAAAGCCATTCCATTTCTATAATATCACATTCCTGTAGTTAGCAAACTAGAACACCATGTAATTACCCAAAGAGTACAATCAATGATTCACAATATTATGATATAGCTGTGTATTTATCATCACAATCAGCCTTTTAATTTTTTGTGAAAAATAACATATATACAAAATGCAACAAATTTCAAACCACATTACAACAATTAGTTGTAGAACAGATTTCAGAGTTTGGTATGGGTTGCAATTCAACTATTTTAGGTTCTTACTTCTAGCTGCTCTAAGGTTCTGAAGACTAAAGAAATATCAACATAGTAATTCAGTAATCATGCTCATTTGTTAAACCTTACTTTGCTGTATAACTTCACCATCTCCTTTGATCTTTTCCCCACTCTTTAGGTGAATTTGGGCTATGCCCATTCTAATATTTTCATGTCGGAAGTGACTGTCAATAATATGGGATAGAAGTATGGAACTAGTTGGTGTTTTGGAGAGGCGGGCCCCTCTGCATTTCAGGATATATCTGGTCTAGAGACCCATCTGGAAGTTGTAGGTTACTGGAAAGTTACCTTAGTGCATGGAACTTTTGTAGAATCTTATGTAACAGCCTGTGTGTTCTTCAGGATTGGCAGAAATTGTTTTGGTTGGCATTTGTCAAGCTATTATAAGTAAGTTGCATAAGAGTGACCTACAGAACAGCCTCTCAACTCTATTTGAACTCTCTCAGCCCCTGATACTTTATTTGTTGCACTTCTTTTCCCATTTTGGTCAAGATGGTATTGTTGAGCCAAAGATGCCAGGGCCAGATTTATCCCTGGGAGTAATCTCCCACACTGCCAGGGAGACTTTCATACTTTGATGGCCTGTCCCACATAGGGGGGTGGACTATGATTTCACTTGCAGAATTGGGTTTAGAAAGAGGCAGGCCACTTTGGAGCAACAAATGAGGTCCTCCAGAAGTAACTCACGCACATGTAAAGGCAGGCTAAGCTGCCTTGCTACAGACATAAGCTTCACAAGAGCAAGCCTGAAGAGGAAGGACTTAGCCTATTGATTTGGGTGTCCCTAAAGTTTGAAACAGAATCAGAGGTTTCCCCGGTGGTAAAGTTTAATAGTTCCATATTTTTTTCTCCCATCCCTTATTGGACTTTGCCAACACCTTTTTATTATCTCCTCAATATGCTCTGGGATTTATCTAGGCATTACATTAAGCTATGCAAGATTAAAGGGTGTTATTCTTATCCTGGAGTCCCTGTGTTTGGATTGTTTAAATGATCTATCTAATAAGTCGAGTTGGGTTATGTGCAACAGAAAATTTAGGTTCTTGGCAAACAAAACTTTTCTTCTTTTGATCTCAAAGACTAGATGAGGTTCTAATGTCCTCCTTACCCCTATATTCTGAATTACCTTAATCCTGACTTGATATGCTTCATTCTTATCTCTAAATACAAGGTGATATATATATATATATCAAACAGCCTCACAAAATCCAGAAATAACAATTACTACTCTGGATTAAATGTAATTGCTATTAGAGCTTACAGTCTAGGTCCCTGTTTCCTTATAAGTATTTTGTAAATGAAACCATACAATATTTGCTCTTTAGTTTCTGGCTTGTTTTGCCTCACCAAATGTACCACAGTTTCATTCACAACGTTGCATGCTTCACAGCTTCATTCTTTTTTGTAGCAGCACAATATTCAATATGTGTATACCATCATTCACAAATCTACTTCTCAGTCAGTGCATCCTTCAGCCACCCCCACACATTAGGCATCATATATATCTTCCAAAGTCAACATTCTACCAACACTCTCAATTTTAGGTAATTTCGTTGTTCCCAAGAGAAAGATAACCAATAAACACACCCTCAGCAAATAGAAAATCTGAAATTCCCCTCAACACTTTTCCCTCCCCCCATCATTTACCCTTGGTGTTGCTGTGGTACTCTTGATGTTTTCCTGCTTAGCCTAGCCCATACCCTGGAATAGCAGTTTCCCCCCCATGCCCTGAACTTTTACACTCTTTGTACAAGATACGTGACATTGCAGTAGTTCATATAAGAACTTATTTATATTTGTAGTGTTAATCAGTAGGGCACATGTGTCTATACGACCCTGTTCAATCATGTTCACTTTCAATATGGTAATATTACTTATAGGCCCACTAGTGATCCACCTTTACTACTATCTATTCTCTTACATTTAAGTTCAACTTCATTAGCTAAACGTTCACCCATCTCTAGTGTTTGTGTATCTCTAAGTCCCCTATATTCTGTATCATAATGCTCTCATTTTACCTTTACCATGGTCATAAAAGTGGAGTCATACAGTGTCTATCCTTTTGTATACGGATTATTTCACCCAGCATTATGTCCTTAAGTCTCATTCATCTTGTCATGTGCTTTGGAACATCATTTTGCCTTACTGCTGCATAATATTCCATCATATGTTTATACCATATTCTGTTAATCCATTCATTCATTGATTGGTATTTGGATTGTTTCCCTCTTTTGATCATTGTGAATAATGCTGCTATGAGCATCGGTGTGCAAATGCCTGTTTGTGTCACTGGCTTGAGCTCTTCTGAGTATATACCAAGTAGTAATATTGCTGGGTTATAAGGCACATCAATATTTAGTTTCCTAAGGAACCACCAAACTGTCTTCTTTAGTGGCTGTGGCATTACACATTCCCACCAGCAGTGCATAAGTGTCCCAATTTCTCTACATTCTCCCCAACATTTATAGTTTTCTGTTTGTTTAATAGCAGCCATACTTCTAGGTGTGAGGTTGTATCTCATTGTAGTATTGATCTATATTTCCCTCATAGCTAATGAAAATGAGCATCTCTTCCTGTGCTTTTGAGCCATCTGTATTTGCTCTTCACAAAAATGCATATTTATATCTTTATCCATTTTAAAATTGGATCGTTTGTTCATTTACTGTTGAGTTGTATGTTTTCTTCATGTATACATGATATCAAGCCTTTGCCAATGTATGATTTCAAAATATTTTCTCCCATTGAATTGGCTGTGTCTTCACCTTTTTGACAAAGTCTTTTGAGGTGCAAAAGCATTTGATTTTGAGTAGCTCCCCTTTATCTAATTTCATTGTTGTTGCTTCTGCTTTGGGTGTAAAATTTTGGAAATGACCTCCTATTATTAGATCTTGAAGACGTTTTCTTACATCTTCTAGAAGCTTTATGGTGCTAGTTCTTATATTTAGGTGTTTGATCCACTTTGAGTTTATTTTTGTATACTGTCTAAGGTAAGGGTACTTTTACATTCTTTGGCCATTGATATCCAGTTCTCCCATGCCCATTTATTGAAATTATTTTGTCCTAGTTCAATGGATTTTGGGATCTTTCAAAAATCAGCCAACCATAGATTTGAGATTTGGTGGTGTATTTCTGTGCTATCAATTCGATTCCATTGTAAAATATTCCCATTTTTGTGCCAGTTCCGTGCTGTTTTATGTACTGTGGCTTTATAATAATTGTTAATTTTGGGAAGTGCTAATCCTCCCATTTCTTCTTTTCTGGATGCTTTTAGCTCTTTGGGTTCTTTTTCCCTTCCAGATATATTTGGTAATGAGCTTTTACAAGTCGTCAAAGTATGTTGTTGGAATTTTGATTGGTACTGTGTTGAATCTGTAGATGAATTTAGGTAGAATTGACATCTTAACTATATTTAACCTTCCTATTCATGAGCAGGGAATGTCTTTCCACCTATTTAGATTTTATCTGATTTCTTTTAGCAATGTTATGTAGTTTTCTGTGTACAGGTCCTTTACATCCCTAGTTAAGTTCATTCCTAAGTACTTGATTCCTTTTTTTAATTTAAAGAAAAATTTTGGGTGGGCCACAGTAGCTCAGCAGGCAGAATTCTCACCTATCATGCCAGAGACTTGGGTTCAATTCCCGGTGCCTGCCCATGTTAAAAAATAATAATAATAATTTTTTTCACATGAGTAGGCAACAGAAATCAATGTACTTGATATTTTAGTTGCTATCTTGAATGAAATTTTATCCTTAACTGACTCCTCAGATAGGTCATTGCTTGTGTATAGAAATGTTACTAATTTATGCACATTAATTATGTATCTTGCCACCTTGCTTTGTATATTTATTAGCTCAGGTAGCCTTGTTATATATTTCTCAGGATGTTCCAAATATAGTTTCATGTCCTCTGCAAATAATGGAAGTTTTACTTCTTCCTCTCTAATTTGGATGCCTTTTATTTCTTTGTCCTGCCTGATTGCTCTAGTTACAACTTCTAGCACAATTTTGAATAATAGTGGTGACAGCGGGCATCCCTATCTCATTCCTGATCTTAGGGGAAAAGCTTTCATTCTCTCTCCATTGAGTATGATGCTGGCTATCGGTTTGTCATATATGCCCTTTATCATATTGAAGAAGTTACCTTTCATTCCTATCATTTGAAGTTTTTATCTGAAAAGGTTGTTGAATATTGTCAGATGATTTTTTCAGCATCAATTAAGATGATCATATGAGTTTTCCCTTTTGATTTCTTAGTGCACTGTATTAAATTAATTGATTTTCTTGCACTGAATCTTCCTTCTATTCCTGGTATAAACCCCACTTGGTCATGGTGTATAATTCTTTGACTGTGCTGGTGGATTCAATTTGCTAATATTTTGTTAAGAATTTTGGCATCTATACTGATGAGGGAGACTGGCCTGTAGTTTTCCTTTCTTATAACAACTTTACCCTGTTTGGGTATTAAAATTGTATTAGCATAAGATGAGTTAGGTAGTCTTCTTTATTCCTCAGTTTTTTTGGAAAAGTTTGAGCAGGATTGGTGTTACTTCTCTCTGGAACATTTATAAAATTCCCCTGTGAAACCATCTGGCCCTGGGCTTTTCTTTGTAGGAAGATTTTTGATGACTGATTTTATCTCTTTGCTTTCGATTGTTTTGTTGAGCTCTTCTATTTCTTCCGATTCAGTGTAGCTTGTTTGTGTGTTTCCAGGAATTTGTCTACCTCATCTAAGTTGTATACTTTGTTGGCATATAGTTATTCATAGTATCCTCTTAAGATTTCTTTTACTTCTTCAGGGTCTGTGGCAATGCCTCTTTTTCTTTTCTGATTTTGTTTATTTGCATCCTTTTTTATTTTTTCTTTGTCAATCTTACTAGCGACCCATCAAATTCATTGATTTTCTCAAAGAACCAATTTTTAGTTTTATTGATTTTTTTCTACTGTTCTTTTGTTCACCCATTCATTTAGCTTTGTTTTAATCTTTGTTGTCTCTCTTCTATTTGTTTTGTGGTTAGTTTGGGGTTCTTTCTCAAGTTCCTCCAGGTGAGCAGTTAAATTCTCAATTTTTGCTCTTTCATGTTTTTCAATATAGGCATTTAGTGCAATAAATTTTCCTTTTGGCACAGCCTTTGCCACATCCCATATGTTCTGATATGTTGCATTCTCAATTTCACTCATCTCCAGATAGCTACTGATTTCTCTAGCAATTTCTTCTTTGACCCACTGGTTGTTTAAGAGTGTGTTATTTAATCTCCGTATATTTGTGAATGCTGTCATTCTTTGGTGGTTACTGAGGTCCAGCTTCATTCCATTGTCATGAGAGAAAGTGTTTTGTATAATTTCATTGTTTTTCAATTTACAATGTCCTATTTTGTGCCCCAGCATATGATCTATCCTGGAGAATGTTCCATGAGCACTAGAGAATGCATATTCTGGTGTTTTGGGGTGTCATGACTTATATATGTCTGTTAGGTCTAACTCATTTATCAAGTTACTTAACTTCTCTATTCCCTTGTTGATCTTCTGTCTGGTTGTTATATCCATAGAGAAGAGTGGTGTACTGAAGTCTTTTACTATTATTGTTGAAACATCTATCACTCCCTTACATTTTGCCAATGTCTGTCTCATATACTTTGGAGCTCCTTGATTTGGAGCATAAACATTATGATTGTTATTTCTT
Source organism: Myrmecophaga tridactyla (assembly GCA_004026745.1). Lineage (NCBI taxonomy): Eukaryota > Metazoa > Chordata > Mammalia > Pilosa > Myrmecophagidae > Myrmecophaga > Myrmecophaga tridactyla. Next base: position 210,736 of record PVIY010000277.1, on the reverse strand, counting down.
TTTCATGAATAGTCCCTTTTATTAATATATAGTGTCCTTCTTTGTCTCTTATGATGTATTTGCATTTAAAGAGTATTTTGTCCAATATTACTATAGCTAATCCTGCTTTCTTTTGGTTACAACTTGCCTGGAACATCTTTTTCCATCCTTTCACTTTCAATCTATTTGTATCCTTGTGTCTAAGATGAGTCTTTTGTAAGCAGCATGTAGTTGCATTACATTTCTTAATCCATTCTGTTTATCTGTATCTTTTAATTAGTAAGCCTATTCCATTAACATTGAAAATTATTACTCAAAACGCATTTCTTGAATCCACCATCATATATTCTAGATTTCATTTTTCAGATCTATATATTCTTTTCCTTATTTCTGTTTTGATTCTTTAAGTTATGCTTTCTGGTACCATTCAGGTCTGTGTCCTCCTCCAGACCTACCTCTCCAGGATTTTTTTCAGCTGGCAAAACTCCGTTTTGTATTTCTTGTAGGTCCAGTTTCTTGTTGACAAATTCTTTCAGGATTTGTTTGTCTGTGAAAATTATAATCTCTCCCTCAGTTTTGAAAGACAATTTGGCTGGGCACAGAATTCTTGGCTGGAAGTCTTTTTCTTTATATATAACTATATCATACACTACCTTCTCACCTGCATAGTGCCAGTTGAATAGTCTGAACTCAGTCTTGTGTGTATATAATACCTTTGTATATAGTAAATTGTTTTTCTCTTGCTGCTTTCAGGATTTTCTCCTTGTCTTTAACATTTGACAGACTGATTAGTATGTGTCTTGAGGAAGGGCTACTTTAATTTATTCTATTTGGAGATCATTGAGCTTCTTTGACTTGCATATTTATATCCTCCTTAATTGTTGGGAAGTTTTCCCCCATTATATCCTCAACTAATCTTCCTAGCCCTTAACTCTTTTCTTCTCCTTCTGGAACAGCAATGGTTGTTATAATTGCATGCTTTGTTTTCTCCATCATATCCTTGAGGTCCAATACCAAATTTTCCATCTTTTTTTCCATTTGCTGTTTTGAGGGTTTGAAATCAGTTGCCCTGTCCTCTAGTTCACTTATCCTTTCTTCTGCCTCTTCAAATTTGTTGTTTTGTTTCTCTAGTATGTTTTTTATTTGGTCTACAGCATCTGTAATCTGTGCGATATCTGTTATTTTTCTATTCATTCTTTCAAACTCCTCTATACTCTTCTAGTGTCTTCTTGATTTCCTTTATGTCATTATCATCCCATTTATTTTATTTAGTAGAGTTATATGAACATCTTTGATTAATTGTTCCAATGTATATGTCTCCTCTGGCATTTTAATTTGGTTATTAGGCTGAATATATATTTGTCTGCATTATGATGTGCTTAGTCATCTTCTGCTGTCTTTACAGCATGTAAATAACTTTATTGGATTACTTTGGAAATTAATTTCCTTCAGTTGTCTAAAACCTTGTATTTGTGGGATGAATGTGGAGCAAGATGCAGGGTGCAAGGTGGGATTCAACAATGTGGTGGTGCATTGCAGCTTAGGTATAGATGCAGGTTGGAGATGCTATGCTGGTGGTTGTGAGCACAAGTGCCCAGTGGTGAAGAAGATGTGGCTGAATTTGTGCATGTGTCTGAGGGGCTGGACCCTGGTGTGTGCTGGGCTATGACATATGGCCCTTTATGTGCATGCACAGATCTCTGGGTAGTGGTTCTGTTTTGCAGCTGAGTGACCTGGAGGCAGATGTGGCCTGGATGCTTAGGTCAGAGCTTTCCTGGAGCTGGGGGGCATTGCTGGAGGCATGACTCACAGAACTGGGAGGACTATAAACTGATATATATATATATACTGAGCTCTGGGAAGAGGGGTTGGATTGCATCACTGTATGAGTTCGGGGTGGGTGTAGCCTCATTGTGGAGGTAAGACCCCACAGTCTTTATGTGCTATTGACCACCTGCAGGGGTCAAAGGTGTGAGAGCAGTGATTGTTTCAACCCACCACAGAAAAAAAGACAGCCATTGTTTCAACCCTGCCCTGACAAAAGTGGCAGCGTCCATTCTTTCAACATAGACAGTGGTGGAGGTTGTGGAGGTTTAAAGTTGCAGCACTTCCTCAGAAATGTTGGAAAAAGTTAACTGAAGGGTGAATATTCTAGGCAGGCCAGGAAAGCTCAGCATCATGGAGCCAGCACAGAACCTTTGGGAGAATTTCATTTTCTGTTCCCCTCCTTGGGCAATGTGAGCTGATTTGTGTCCTATTCATGCATTCCTGGCCCTGTTGTGGCTGGAAAGACTTCCTTGAGAAATTTCTTTGGAAGTGACCCACTCCCAAGAACATGTCTCTCAGACAAAACAGTATGAGGTAATGAAATGACTGCAAAAAAAAAAAAAGAACAACAACAAAAAAAAACTATAGAGGCTGACAATCTGGATAAAGGCCTGCAAGCTTCCAATACCTAAAAGAGAATTTCTGTTAACTGGGAAACAGAGGGGACAGCAAACTCCTTAAGGGAGCTCCAAAACAAATTACAAGCAAAAGACCAGGGCAAGACAAAGGCCCACATGGAACATCCTGCACACTACATTTGCCTTGAGAGCCTTTCCTGATAGAAGAGCTGAAGCTCAAGAGAAATTCTATATTATCATAAGATGGTTACATAACCAAGAAACGGACATCCCAGGAAGTAAATTACAGAGATACCATTTTAAAATATTAAATTGTACAGTGTGCAACAAAAAAGGTCAAGACAGACCAAGGGACAAAGAGAAAGAAAAAAAGTACAGAAAGCAACAATGAAGGTGAGAAGAATGTGAACATACAAAACAAAGCCTTTAATAAATTTCCTTAAAGATGCTCAAGGAGAAGGGGGGAAATGCAGAAAAAGAACTAAAGGATATTCAGAAAACAATGAGCAGAAATATAAGAAACTTAGTAAAGAGCTACAGATTATTCAAAGAAATCAAACAAAACTACTAGAATTGAAGTTAACAATAACTGAAATGATAAATTCCCAGGATGTTTTCAAGAGGAAAAGAAAGAAAACAGAAATATTAAATGTGAAATCAGTCTAAGAGAATTATGGGTAACCATAAACTGTAACAATATATACATTATAATAGTCCCAGAAGGAGAAGGAAGATAGAGAGTTGCAGAAAGAATACTCTAAGAAATAATGACAGAAAACTTCTCAAACTTAGAAATATGTCTATATGAATACAAAGAAGTTCAAAGAACACCAAACAGGATAAACATGTAGAAAAATATATCCCATCATATTTTGATTACACAATCAAATTCAAAGGATAAGGAGAGATTTCTGAAATCTGCAAGATAAAATGATGCACTATATTGAATAGAGTCCAATTAGATTGAGTGTTGATTACTCATCAGAAACCATGGAGGAAAGAAGGCAGTGACTGGAAATACTTAATATGCTGAAGGAAAACAAAATCCAAGCAAGAATTTTAAATCCAGTGAGACTCTCTTCAAAGATGAGGGAGAGATTAAGACATTCTCAGATAAATGAAATCTGAGGTTATTATAATAGCTAGATCTTCCCTACAGGCAAGGATTGTTGGAAATCTTCAGACTGAAAGGAAAGGATGCTAGACAGTGTTTCAAAGCACCATAAGGAAATAAAGACTTGTAGTAAAGGTAACCATTTGGGTAATAATAAATATTGGTATTACTGTATTGTATTTTGTGGTATGAAACTCCACTTCTTACATCCTACATTTGTTAAAATACAAATGCATTAAAGTAATGATAAATTTAGGTTTTTGGAATACAATGTAGGAAGATATAAGTGGTAACAAGTATAAAAGAACAGAGTGGTATTGGAAAAGTGTGTGGGGGCATACTATTGAAGTTAGGTAGGTATCAGATGGGATGCGGTTGTTGTACAGGTGGCTGTTAAATTTTAACCCAATTTCCATTTGCTAAAGCTTCCAGAATGCAATATATCAAAAATGGGTTGGCTTTTACAAAGGGGATTTATTAAGTTACAATCACAAATTTAAGGTCATGAAAATGCTCAAATTAAGGCACCAACAATAAGATACTTTCTTGGAGGAAAGAATGTTACTTTGTCAAACGAGTAGGCAATGGTGATATCTGCTGCTTTTTTGATCCAAAATGTCTCTGTGGGTGTTTTATTTCTCTCTTAGCTTTTCTAGACTCTGAGCTTTCTTCAAAAAGTCTCTCCCTTAAAGAATTCTAGCAAGTGGATTAAGACCCACCTAGAATGAACAGGGTCACATCTCTATGGCAACAACCCAATCAAAAAGTCTCACCCAACAATAAGTCTGCCCCCATAAGATGAGATAAGATGAATATGGCTTTTCTGGAATACACAGCTGTTTCAAACCAGCACATTCTACCTTCTGAACCTCAAAAAGAAATGTTCTTTCCATATACAAATTACATTCATTCCATCACAATATTAGAATATCCTTAAACAATTTCTGTAACAATACAAATACAATACACATTCAAGAATAGTGCAAAGCCTCATCAAAATTAGCTACAGGCATGGTTTGTCCTAAGGCAAATTTTTCCTCAGGTCATGGACCTGTGAACAGAGCAAGTTATCTGCTTTCAATATACACATGAGGGACAATCATAGGATAATCATTCCCATTTCCATAGGAAGAAATTGGAAGGAAAACAGAGGTCAAAGTTCCCAAACAGTTTGCAAAACCTGTAGGGCAAGATGAATAAGATTTCAAAGTCTGAGAGTCAATTATATAATGGTATTTTATCTTCAGGCTTGAGAGAGCTGCAGTCCCACACTCTCTAAGGGCTTGTGCAGCAGTCCTGTTCTCTCTGTACACTGCGGTGAGGGTTTTAATATTTCCAGGCATTGGAAATACCACCAGATTCACTGCTCCACTCTCTCAAAGCCTCTGAGCAGTCCCCAGACTCCCCAAATCCCCAGGGAATATGTTCCACCCTCTATGAGGTCTGAGGCATAGACCTGAATATCGAAGGGATGGCTTGCTTTCTTCCTGTAGTGCAAACTCATCCTCTCCACATACATGGATTGGTTTACACTCCTGGGTGTAGATTTCTTGGTTCCAGACCTCAGCTTCCCTGTTTCAGCCTTCAAAGTCATTTTCCCCTCAAATCGTAACTTTTCTGTCCTTTTTCATCTAGATTGGCCATGGTCCCATTAGTACAGATCCCACAAAAATTTGTTGGTGCAGCATGCATCATACAGGGATGAAATCTATTAGATAATAAAACTTTACACAAATCCTTCCTGTATAACTGAATTTCCAGTCCTGGCTTTTCTGAAAAGGCTGACAGGTTCCAATTTTGTTAAATCCTCACACAGGGCACTGATCTGTCAGGATTCACATTTCAATAACTTGCAATTTTCGAAATCATCAGTTTCTGATTTCTTTGTACCAAGAATTCAGTCCTTAGCCTATCTGTTTCCTCTCACATTGAACTACACACTACAAGGAGAAGCCAGGGTAAATTTTCCACATCGAGTTTTTAAATTTCTTCAGCTAGATATCCCAACTCATTGTGTTCAAATTCTCCTTTCCATTCAACACCAATACTTGATTTTGTCAAATTCTCTGCCACCTAAACAAGCGTTGCCTTCCTTCCAGTTTGTAATGACACATTCATCATTTTAGTTTAAGGCCTCAACAGAAGTATCTTTAGAGTCCACATTTCTACCAACAGTCTAATCAAAAGAATTCAAGCCTTTTCTATTCAAGTACATCACAATTCTTCCAGAACCTTCCCCTTCCACATTTATAAAGCCATTCCAGCATTTTTGGTATTTGTAAATCAGAGCACACCACTTCACTGACATCAAATCTGTTTCAGTTTGCTAAAGCTGCTAGAATGCAAAATACCAGAGATAGATTGGCTTTTCTAAAAAAATATTTTTACTGATGAATTTTAACATACAAATATTTCATACATTATGTACAACCAATGGCACAAAATATCATCACATACTTGTGTATTCATCACAATGATCATTTTTTAGAATGTTTGCATCACTCCAGGAAAGAAATAATGAAAAACTCATGCATACCCTACCCCTTAACCCTCCATATCAAGGAATACTAGTATTTCCATTTACCCAACCTATTTTAATCTTTATCTTCACTATTACTTGTTTCCTTTTTATTCATATTTTTACTCATCTGCCATACCACAGATAAAAGGTGCATCAGACAAAAACAATATTCTCACAGTCACACAGCCACATTGTAAAAGCGATAGCATTATACAATCATCTTCAAGAAACAAGGCTACCAAAACACAGCTCTACATTTCAGGTACTTCTCTCTAGCCACTCCAATACACCATAAACTAAAAAGGGATATCTATATAATGCATATGAATAATCTCCAAGATAACCTCTCAGATCTGTTTGAAATCTCTCAGACACTGACACTTTATTTCTTCTCATTTCTCTCTCCCCCCTTTTGGTCAAGAAGGCTTTCTAAATACTTTGACACCAAGTCCTGTCTTATACCAGGATTCGTGTTCCACATTGCCAGGGAGATTTACACCCAATGGGAGTCATGTCCCAAGTAAGGTGGGGGCGGGGAATGGATTGGATTGTACAAAAGGGATGTATTCAGTTTTAAATTATAATTCTAAGCCTGTGAAAATGTCTAAATTAAGGCATCAGAAGAAGATTGCTTCTCATAGGAAAGGCTCCTTTGCTGATATCCAGGTTTCCTATGTCACATGGTAAGGCACATGGCAATGTCTGCTGTTCCTTTGATCCAAAATTTCTCTGCGGATGTTTCCTTTCTTTCTCATCTCCTCTGGGCTCTGAGCTCTCTCCAAAATGTTTCTCCCTTAAAACATGCCAGCAATCAAATTAAGAACCATCTTGGATGGGGAGGGTCCTATCTCCATGGAAACAACCTAGTCAAAAAGTCCCAACAATGCGTATGCCCCCACAAGATTGAATTACTAGAACATCGCTTTTCTGAGGGTACATAACAGCTTCAAATGAGTACACACTGCATGGAAACCACAGGAAAACAGGTGAAAAATATATCCAGATAGAAGTGAGAAAGCCCTCAATATGGTACAAAACATAGAAAAATAAATAATTTTAAAAGTAGGCTTTAATGGACTGAGGGACAAAAGAAGTATAACACTTACAAAGACTATGAAGCAAAATCACACAAGTTCCTGTATTATCAGTAGTGAATTTAAAGGTAAATGGATTAAACTTCTCAGTCAAATGCACATAAGCACAGAATGGATAAAAAAAAGTGTGATTCAATTGTATGCTTTCTGTAAGAAACTCACCTTAAATTCAGTGATACGAGTCAGCTCAGGATGAAGTGGTGGAAAAATATATACCATTCAAGTAGTAACCAAAAGAGAGCTGAGGTGGCTATATCAATTTTGGAAAAAATAGATACTAACTCAAAAACTGTTACAGGGGACAAAGGTTGTCAGTATATTCTGACAAAGGGAAGTGTTCAAAAGGAAGATGTAATAATTATAAATATATATGCACCTAATAGCAGAGATGTAAAATATATGAAGCAAATACTGAAAGCTCTGAAGGGAGAAACTGACAGTTGTACATTATTAGTAGGAAAGTTTAAAATACCACTCTCAAAAATGGATATTTATCAGAAGGTAAATAAAGAACTACAGGACTTGAATGATACACTAACTAATGGACATATATAGAATACTGTACCCAAGAACAACAACAACAAAATGTTTATTCTTCTGAAGTGTACATGGATCATCCTTAAGGGTAGAATGTATGTTGGTCCCCAAAGCAATTCTCAAGCAATTCAGAAATATTGAAATTATGCAGTGTAAATTTTCTGACCACAATCAAAGAAAACTACAGAGAGAGAAATGGAAAATTTTTAAAAATGTGGAAATTAAACAATACACCCTTAAAAAAATGAATGTGCTACAGAGGAAATCACAAGCAAATTAAGGAAAATACCTTGAAGGGAATGAAAATTAAAATGCAACATACCAAAAGTTATTGGATGCAGTGAAGGCAGTGTTTTCAGGGGTATTTATAGATGTAAATGCTACATTAAAATGAAAAGAGACCTCAAATAAGAGATCTAACTTCAAAAAAATGAAAGAGGTAGAAAAAGAAGTGAAATCTGAAAAAAAGCAACAGAAAGGAGGAAGTAATAAAGATGAGAGCAGAGGGATAAATGAAATATAAAACAAAAATAGAATAAAAAAACAAATTTGGTTATATGAAAAATCAATAAAATTGACAACCTTTAGCCAGACTAGCAAAGAAAAAAAGAAAATACAAGTGATAAAAATCAGAAATTAAAAGGGGACATTACTGCCAACTCTGCTGAAATAAAAGGGATTATAAGAGGATACTATGAACAACTGTGTGTCAATAAATGAGATAACCTAGATAGATGGACACATCTTAAAAACCCAAAACCACCTCCATTGACTCAAGAAGAATTAGGTGATTTTAACACATCAGTTACCCATAAAGAGATGGAGTCAGGCATCAAAAGCTTCCCAACAAATAAAAGCCTAGGACCAGATGGTTTCATAATGGAATTCTGCCAAGCACCCCAAGAAGAATTAATGGAAACTCTCCTCAAAATTTCCAAACACCTGAAGAGGTTGGAACATTTTCTAACTCATTCAACAGTACCAAAATCACCCTCAGACCATTGCTGGTTAAGGATACCACAAGAAAGGAAAACAACAGAACAATATCTATTATGAATATAGATAGGAAAAATCCTCAAGAAAATATTATCAAATTGAATCCAATATCATAATAAAAGAATTATACACTATGATCAAGTGGGATTTATCCCTCCTTGCAAGACTTGCTATAATATGAAAATAAATTGATGTAATACACCACTTAACAGAATGATGAGGAAAAAACACATAAAGATTTCAATTGATGCAGAAAAGGCTTTTGAAAAATGCAGCAGCCCCTCTTGATAAGAATACATAGTATGCTAGGAAAAGAAGGAAATATATTTTAAACAATTAAGGGCATATATAAAAAGCCTACAGCTAGCACCCTACTAAATGGTGAAAGGTTGAAAACTTTTCCTCTAAGATCAGGAACAAGATAAGGCTGGCCAATATTACCACTGTTACTCAACGTTGTACTGGAAGTTCCTCCCAGAGCAGTTTTGCAAGAGAAATAAATAAAAGACATTCAAATTGAAAAGAAGGAAGAAAAGCTTTCCCTATTTGCAGATGATATGGTCCTCCCTACATAAAACCTTAAAAAAATACATGACAAAGTGCCTAGAATTATTAAATGAACTCAACAAAGTGATGGGGTACAGGATCAATGCCCTAATCCAGTAATTTTTCTATATGAAATTATTGGATAATCAGAAAAAAATCAAGGAAAATATTCCATCTAAAATTGAAACTAAAAGATACCAATATCTAGGAATAAATCTAACAAAGGTGTAAAGTAATTTTACCCAGAAAACTACAGTAAATGGCTGAAGAAATTAAAGAAGGTCTAAATGAAAGAAAATATATCCCATGTTCATGGAGTGGAAGACTAAATATTATTAAGAAGTCAATTCTACCTATAGCAATTTAGAGATTCAATGCAATCCCAATAAAATTTCCAACAACTTTCTTTGCAGAACTGGAAAAGCCAAATGTCAAATTTATATGGAAGTGTAAGGGACACTGAATAGTGAAAGCCATTTTGAAAAAGAAAAATAAAGTTTGAGGACTCACACTTTCCAATCTTAAAACTCATTACAAAGCCACAGTAGTCGAACCAGTGTGGTACTCACACAAGGAAACACATATAGCCCAATAAAATAGAATTGCGAGTTCAGAAATCAGCTCACATATTTATGGTCAACTGATTTTTCACAAAGTGGCAAAGACCACACTCACCTGGGAAAGTATAGTATCTTCAATAAATCATGCAAGGAAAACTGGATTTCCATTTGCAAAAAAGGAAGGAGGATTCTTACCTCACACTTTACACAAAAATCAACTCGAATGGATGAAAGATAATAATATAAGACCTAGAACTATCAAATCCTAGAAGAAAATCTAGGGAAACATCTTCAGGAACTTATATTAGGCAACAGTTTCTTATTCTTTACACCCAAAACATAAGTAATAAAAGAAAAAAATACATGCACAGGACCTCACTAAAATTAAAACTTGTTCTTTGAAGGATTTCATCATGAATGTCAAATGACAATTTACACAATGGGAGAAAATATTTGGAAACCACATAGCTAATAAAGCATTAATATCCAAAACATATAAAGATACATTTCAACTAAATAACAAAGAAACCAAATAAAACAATTAAAAACGGCAAAGGGCTTGAACATCTCTCCAAATCAAGTAAGCAGATGACCAAAAATATTTCAAAAACATATTCAATATCATCAACCATCAGGGAAATGCAAATGAAACCACAATGAGATACCATCTCATGCTCATTTGAATGGCTGCTACTAAAAAATGGGAAATTGTAAGTGTTGGAGAGGATATGGGGAAATAGGAGCACTCGTTCATTACTGGTGGCATTGTAAAGGGTTTAAATGTTGTGGGAGGCAGTTTTGTGGTTCTTCAGGGAGCTAAGTATAGAAATGCCATATGATCTAGCAATCCCACTGCTAGGATTTTGCCCAAAAGAAGCAAAAGCAGGGCCTCAAACATATATTTGCACACCAATGTTCATAGCAAGATTATCCAAAATTGCCAAAATGATGGAAGGAACCAAAGCATCCATCATCTGATAAATGGATAAACAAAACATGGTATAAGCATAAAATGGAATATTATTCAGCCATAAAACAGAATGAATTCCTGATGCATGTGACAACATGGAGAAATCTTGAAGCCATCATGCTGAGTTAAATAAGCCAGACACAAAGGTGCAAATATGGTATTATTTTAATGTTTTGAAACAATTGGAATAAGCAAAAACATAGCATCACAATTGAGAGTATATATTACCCAGGGACAGGGTGTGGATAGGGATAGAAAAATCATGCTTAAAATGCACTTAAATATATATATATATATATATATATATATATATATATATATATATATTTCTGATATGATTAAAAGTGGAAATGTTAGATTTTACATATGTTATTCTGTTATCAGAATAAAGATTTAAAGAAAAGTCCATGGAATTACCCTACATTGACAGTGAACCACAAGTTAAACCATGGACTTTAGTAATTGTACATTTATAAAAATGTACTATCATAAGTTGTAACAAATGTTCCACATCAATGCAAGGTGTTGGTGGGGTGGTATATGAAAATCTTGCATATTATTTCATCATTGCTCTCTAACTGCACAATTTCTCTTATAAGAATAATGTCAAATGGCTGATTTTATGTACTCATATAATTCAAACTAAACTTTCTTCACCAAAATGTCCAATATCTTTAGCAATCAGATCAAAGTAGTTACATTTTTGTAATTAAAACTATAAAACCACATGGAGTATTTTATCACATATAAACATATAAAGTCACCAGACCAATACTTATTTTCAGATGTTGTCAGGTATTTTCAAATATTTTAATTTTCAGATATTTTTACACTATGTGTTTTAATCTTTCTGTGTTTATGTGAGTGAAAAATTTCCTTCAGTACTTTGTTTTGTATAGTATGGCTATTTTATTAATCAAACCCTTTAAAGAACATTATAGTTTTAGACCTCAGAAGAATCTTAGAGATGATCTATTCTGTGCTCTCATTTTATGGAAGAGGAGCCTGGTTTGAAATATTTCATTGATATACTCATGATTTTTTACAGAAGATATCACAGCAGGTTGCCTGCTAGTGTTAATCTGTGAAAATAAGAGTGGTCAAAGAAAGTATGAAGTAGACAGTTTTAAATCAATTATTATCATCTGCTTTTCCTTATGAATATTTTCCCATAAATTTTTGTCAGCATATTTGCAGCTCAATATTGTAATAAATGCTTTGGAAGCAAAGGAAAAAAATGTAAATATACATGATATTTGTTTCTCTTCAGCAAACTTCCAATTTTTGTTTGAGGTGTGACAGTACTCACAGATGTGTGAAATAGAATAAAATTACAAGAACTGCCAATGAAAAAGTAAAACCCAAATGCAGATTGCTAGTAGGGTGATAAAGTCTCAGTAGAATGCTTAGGGTTAATCCAGGAGGGCCTCTGAACAGGGTCCTCTGAGTTGGGTTCAGATTAGCAGATGTACTGGAGAATAGGAGGAAGAAGAATGGCCTCTCTCAGAGATGGAAATGGTGCTGGCATAAGTTTAATTAGAACTTGTAGGTTTTCATACAAATTGAATTAGGTAAAATTTTACCTAATGATTTTCTGAATGAATAGCATTCCCTTTAGTTTGTTTCTACTTGTTACAGAAATTGTGTCCATATATAGTACATGCTGTGGCTCCAAGCTTCTGTAGAAATGCTTATGTGGTATATTTTAGCCAAAACAATAACATCCAATTATCACTAAAGTCAAATACAAGTTCTTGAAAGGGTAACTGTGAAAATGCTCTTGATTGTGATGATTTGAATAAATTTCCCCTCAACTGGGAAGAACATCAGATTGTATGACCTTATGGTGACAATTTCCATCCCCAACTATGGATGCTCACCTGCAAGTCACTTTTCTTACCACGTGCTGAATTCAACTCTACTTGCCTCATGGTACAATTAGTCTATTTTAGTCCTTTATGGTAGACATTTTCTAAAGTTAAATCATAGTTAAATATGTACAATTTAGCACTATTACATTGCCAAGGTCTCTCATTATACATTGCATTCCTTCATATCCCTTAAAATATATCAGAAATAAAAAAAAATCCCTACCTCATTACAAAATTATATGACTTAAATGACTACCAATGTCAATCTGGTAGAAATTTACATTTTTTTTGGATGTGTCAGATTTATTCAATTATGTAATTAAATGAAAGGCCACAATATGTTAAAACCAGTTCAAATGAGAATTTGAGTGACAGAAATTTATAATCTCTATGGGGTAAAATTTACATGTGTTATTAATATTGGGATAATTTGCATTGCTGTTAACTTGGAACATTTGAATTGTCATATGTTTTCTCTAATGTAACCTCTACCCTACCAAGTTTGATAGACACAATAATCCCTTTTTTATGAGAATAATTGTGGGTTTACAGAACAATCATACACAACATACAGAATTCCCATATACCACCTTATTATTCACACCTGCCATTGGTGCGGTATATTTATTACAATTGATGAAAGCACATTTTAATAATTGTGCTATTTACTATATGTAGTCTATGGTTTAAATTTGGTTTCACTGTTTGTGTACTGCAGTCCCAGGGATTTTTCTTTCTTTTCATCCATGCCTTTATTTTATTACTCATCTGCCCTGGAAAAAGGGGGTATCAGTCACAAAATTGTTACAATCACATGGTCACATGATAAAAGCTGTATAATTATACAATCAATATAAAAAATCAAGGCTATTGGATTACAATTGAACAATTGCAGATATTTCCTTCTAGCTATTCCAATGTACTATGAACTAAAAAGAAATACCTATATAATGAGTCAGTAATCATAATCATTTGTTAAATCCTAACATCTCAGTTACAACTTGTCCCTTTTATTTGATCATACTCTCAATCTTAAGAGATATCTGGGCAATGGCCATTCTAACTTCTTTGTACTGAAAAGGGATGTCAACATTATGGGGAAGAGGAATGAAACCAGTTGATGTTCTTGGAGAGACTGGAACCTCTGGGTTTCAGGGCTTATCTAGCATAGGAACAATCTGGAGGCTTTAAGTTTCTGAAAAAATAAATTTAATTAGTAAAACTTTTATGGAATCTTAGATAGAGCCCAGGGTGTTCTTTAGGGTTTTCAGCAATACTGTTGGTTGGGGCTTGGCATACTATTGCTATTTGCAATATCTGGCTGAAGCTTGAATAAGAAGCTTGCACAATTTCCAGAATGATCTCTCAACTTTACATGAAATCTCTTAGCTGCTAAAACTTTATTTTGTCTCACATTTATTTTCTCACTTTCACTCAAGAAGGCATTCTCAATTTCCATGCTGCCAGGACCATGCTCATCCCAGTGAGTCATGGTCCAATGTTGCCAGGGATGCTTACCCCCTGGGAATCATTTTCCCCAAAGGCTGGGGACTTACACACCTGGGAGTCACTTCCTACATAGGGGAATGGATAGTGAGCTTAATTGTAGAGTTTGGTTTAAAGAGAGATGCCACATCTGAGCAACAAAAGTGGTTCTCTGAGGGTGAGCTGTAGGCATAATTATAATTAAGCTTAGCTTTGCTTTACAGAAATGAGTTTTATAAGGGCAAGCCTCAAGATCAAGGACTTGGCTTATTAAATTTGGATTCCCTAATGCTTGAGAGAATAGCAGGAATTCCCCAGGTAGGATAGTTTAACAGTACAATATTCTGTCTCTGTTTGCTCAAGGTATTTGCAAATAACTTTTTTATTTTGTGCCCCAAATACTCAGGTTATTACATTAACCTGTACAAGATAAGAAGTTCTTGTTGCCTATTCAATGTTCCAAGTAATTAGGTTGTTTAAATAAACTGACCAGACAAGTTAAATTAGACAGTGTGCTACAGAAAATTTAAATTTTGAACAAAATAAACATCTTTTCCTTTGGTATCAAACAGAAATTGAAGTTTTAATACACAGAAAATATCATGCTTCATCCTGTATTCTGATATATCTTAATCATAACCAGATAAGCTTCATTCATAACTCTAACTGGAGTCTGATCTCTTTTTCATCTCCTTCATCAGTTCCTGCATGGAGTAATGCTGACTTTCAGAGCTTCAGAACTCTACCTCTTGAGTCTCATATCTCACATAGCTACCCAAAGTTCCAAGGAACTACCAGGTTATAAATAAGGAGCATAGAATCTCAGAATTTAGAAATAAAAATTAAAACTCAGGAACAAATGTGACTGCTGTAAAAACTTATAATCCAGGCCCTAATTTTCATGCAGTATTGAACTATTCATTTCTTAACCTTTACAATGAGCCTCATTGAACATTCTGTACTCCTGAATCATCTATTGCCCAATCTTTGCCCCCTTTCTATCTTCTGATAACCTATGCTCTCAAAGTTAATTTTTCTCATTATAATTAACTTATATTAGTGAGCCCATAGAATACTTGCCCTTTTGTTTATTACTTACTTCACTCAACATAATGTATTTAAGTTCGTTCATCTAGTTCATGCCTCATGACTTCATTCTTTGCTTCATTCTTTGCACACCATCGTTTGCCCTCTCACTCTTCAGTCAGTGGATCCTTGGGCCATCTCCACCTGTTGGCAGTGGTGAATAATGCCAACATAAACACCAGTGTGCAAATGTCTATTCATGTCTCTGCTTTAAGTTCTTATGAACATATTTTTCGAAATGGGATTGCAGGATCATATGTCAACCTCATACTTAGCCTCCTGTAGAACTGCCACATTGCCCTCCAGACAGTCTGCACTATTGTCCTTCACTACCAACAGTAAATAAGTATATAGCTCTCTCCACATCTTCTCCAGAATTTGTATCTTTCTGTTTATTTTTAAATAGTTTTATTCACACACCATACAATTCATTCTAATTGTACAATCAATAGATCTTGTTATAATCAAATATTTATGCATTAACCACCCAAAACCTTATGAGAACATTTCCATTTCTTCCACAAAAGAAGGCAAAAAAAAAAGGAAAGAAGAAATGAAAAGAAAAAGAGAAAAAAAAAGAAAAAGAAAAAATCCAATACCTCTCCCTTTTATCTCCCTCTTAGTGACATTTAATTTTGGTGTTTTGCCTTGGTTACAATTAATCAAAGAATATGAACATGTTACTGTTAACTATAGACACTAACGCATTAATTTTGTTTTTCCATATACCATCCCATTTTTAGCACCTTGTAATGGTGACATAACTTTGTTGTCACTTATGTAAAAACTTTCTTACATTTGTACAATTAATCACTGTCATTGTACCTTCTAGGTTTCATTGTTATATAGTCCCAGTTTTTATCTTTTATCTTTCCTTCTGGCCCCATATATGCTCATAGCCTTCCTCTTTCATGCATATTCAAAATTAGCTTTGCTCATAGTACTTACAATATTGTTCTACCAATCACACAGTATTTTGTTAACCATTTCTGAATCTTTACCTTCAATCTTGTCAAGCATTCTGTATTCCTTTAGCATCAAATGCCGAATCTCTACCCTCTTTCTATATCCCGATGACCTCTGTTCTTAACTTTAACTCTCAGAGTTTTCTTTTGATAGTTATTTCCAATTAGTGAGGCCATACAGTATTTTTCCTTTTGTTTCTGGCTTATATAGCTCAACATTATGTCCTCAAGATTCATCCGTGTTATTGCAGGTGTGTTATTTAAGGTTCTCTAGAGCAATAGAATCAACAGGAAATATCCATAAGTATAAAATTTATAAAAGTGTCTTACCAAACCTGGGAACATAGAATCCAAAACCTGTAGAGCAGGCTGTAAAGCTGATGAGTCTGATGGAAGGTCTGGATGAACTCCACAGGAGAGGCTCAAGAACTGAAGCAGGAAGAGAAGAGAGTCTGTCTTTTCTGAATCCTCCTTAAAACATTTCCAGTGATTAGACTAAGCACCAGTCATTGCAGAAGACATTCCCCTTGGCTGATTACAAATAGAATCAGCTGCGGATGCAGCCATCATGATCATGATTTAATTCTATGAAATGTCCTCATAGCAACGGACAGGGCAGCACTTGCCCAACCAAACAAGTACCACCACGTGTCCAAGTTGACACATGAACCTGACCATGACAGCATGCATCATGAATTTATTCTTACAATTTCATAACATACCATTATATGTACATACCACAATTCGCTTATCAACTCATCAGTTGATGGACATTTTGGCTGTTTCCATCTATTGGAAATCATGAATATTGCTTCTATAAACATTGGTGTGAAAATGTCTGTTTGTTTCCCTGCTTCAGTTCTTCTGACTATAAACCTATTAATGGGATTGCTGTATCATATGACAATTCTATACTCAGCTGTCTGAGAAACCACCTGACTGCCTTTAAAGAGTGGCTGCACCATTCTGCATTTCCACCAACAGTGAATAAGTGTAACTATTTCTCCACATCCTCTCCAGCACTTGCAGTTTTCTTTTATAATGGCCATTCTAGTACGTGCAAAATGGTTTTGATTTGCATTTCCCTGATAGTTGGTGAAGTTGAGCATCTTTTCATATCCTTCTTAGTCATTTGTGTTTCTTCTTTAGAAAAGTGTCTATACATGTCTTTGCCCATATTTTTTATTGTATTGTTTGCCTTTTCATTGTTGAGATGTAGGATCTGTTTATATATTCTGGATACTAAACCTTATCCAGCATGTGATTTCCAAATATTGTCTCCCATTGCATAGCCTGACTTTTTATTTTCTTGACAAAGATCTTTGAGGCATAGAAGTATTCAAATTTGAGGAGATGCTGTTTATCCATTTCTTCCTTCATTGTTTGTGCTTTGGGTGTAAGGTTTGGAAACCACTTCCTATCACAAAACCTTTTAGATATGATCCTACATTTTCTTCCAAGGGATTTATGGTCTTAGTCCTAATATTTATGTCTTTGATCTATTTTGAGTTAATTTTTTGCTTAAGGTATGAGATAAGTGTACTCTTTCATTCTTTTGGATATGGATATCCAGTTCTCAAAGCACCATTTGTCAAAGAGGTTGCTTTGTTCCAGTTGAGTGGACTTGGATACTTTGTATAAAAATCAATTGTACATAGATGGAAGGGCCTACTTCTGAACTTTCATTTTGATTCCATTGTTTGGAATATTTATCTTTATGTCAGTGCTCTGCTGTCTTGATTATCATAGCTTTGTAATATAATTCATAGTCAGGTAGTGTGAGACCTCCAATTTCTTTTTTCTTTCTCAAAATGTTTTTAGCTAATTGGGGACATCCTGACTTTCCAGGTAAATCTGATGATTGGTTTTTGTATTCCTGAATATTAAGTTGGGGTTTGATTGTTACATTGAACCTATAAATCATTTTGGGTAAAATTGACATCTTAACTATATTTAGTCTTCCAGTCCATGAACACTGTATGCCCTTCCATTTACTTAGATCTTCCTTGATTTCTATTAGCAATATTTTGTAGTTTTATTTTTATAGGTCCCACATTTACATTTTCTTGTTGCTATTTAAATTCTAACCTATTGATAAGCAGATAACAATGTGCATGGATATCTATGAGAGTTCTTTCACAATCACAAAAAAATAAACTTTTTGGAAGAAGTTCTTAAGACGGGAAAGGATATTTAAATTAACAAAATGTTTATTGACTGATTGGCCCGTATATAGCAATACCTGAATATTCCAAGTCTAAGTCTGTCCCTTACAAACTTTGAAGCATCCAAAAAGTTAATATATCTTCCTAGGTATCATTCTGTTCATCTTATATTATGGGGAATAATTTTCATCCTTTCCCATTTAATGTTTTGAGAAAATAAATTCTGTTTCAAACTAAGAGTTCCTGTATAAATCTTCACACTTAATCCTCTCTATAACTCAGTGAAGTGCATATTGTCATCTTCATTTTATATTTAAAAGAACATATATTTCGAGGTGAAGTAATTTAACTTCTAAAAAATTGTTTAAAAGGCTATTAGGAAAAACTTTAAAATTTGCTGTTAATAAATAACTATAAAAAGATGGTAGAGGTAGGATTCAAATCAATTCTATCACAATTTTTTTTTGTTTATTATTTTTTTGGTTCTTTCCACTGTATTGGTTTCTTGTAATGAAATGCACTGTTATAGGGAAGCAGCTGATTTATTAGCATTCCTGTTCCAGAAAGTGATAATACTTTCAGTTTTAATATTCAAGTATTTTAAGCTGAATTCACTCTCATAGTATGAATTTTTCTGAGCATAGATCACTGAGCAAAAAAATGAGCCTAAATGAAAATCTTTAATAATCTATTTTGAAATTCCAAGTTGTTGGAAAATTGGAGAACTTATTTGAGGCCAAAATCATTGACATACTCATCTTCAGGTTTGGTAGATGACAAAATGCTTCCTGGATTGTGAAAGCAAATCAGTCTCACAATCAGAAGAGTAATTTCTTCCCTAACTAGCAAGGCTATGGTTTTCATTTTCATTGGGAAGAAAATGTTTTATATCATTTTTCTGCAAATAATATATTATCCAAGTAGTATTTTTCTTGTCTTATTTAGGGACTTATGTTCCATGGGCCTCCATACAAATGTTATTCTTGAGAACATATCATATTTCATAATGTAGATCTCCATTTGTAATGGCATTTTAAGTGATTATATATCTCTGTTTTCCACAAGTAAGATTTGGGCTTTCACAACCTCTTTACATTGAAGTTATCTTGTTTATCAAAGACTTTATATACTTAAAAAATAATATTTTCCATAAATTAAAGTTTTAGGTGGGGCAAAAAAACTCCAGTTATACAAACAATAGCTTTTCAAGAGCAAGTTAATGCCAACATTGGTGTAGATGGTCAGTTCTAAACTTTGACTGCACATTAGTATCAACTAGTGCATTAATAGAAATACAAAGTTGAGAATGCATCTAAGACATATTACTTCAAATCTCTGGTGGTAGGAGGCAGTGATTGATACTTTCTAAATCTCTCTACCTGCTTCCAGTAAGAAGACAAGTTTGAGAACAATGCCATAGATGGTTGTGATTAACTTTATTTCCCCTAAAACATAACTCCCCCTAATACAGCATATTAGGAACTTGAAGGAGATACTTTCATTAAGGCCACAAAATTATGTTGTCTCAGCTGCAAGAGTCAATTTTAGTAAATAAATTGGGAGATTCCTTAAAAATTCTGAATGTTACCTAGCCATTTATAAATTCTGTGAGGGGTAATACAGAACTAGGAATAGTTCTTGCTTGTGCTCTCACTTAGGAAGCAAGACTTCCAGACATGGTACAACTGGAGAATGAATAAAGACAGTTGGTGGGATTTCCTAATCCAGTAGCACTCATAAGAAGGATATAAAAACACAGAAAAAGTGAGAGCTTTTTGTGGCCTGGGGCAGCTTGAGCTTTCACATGCAATGTGAAATTTGAACTAGGTATTGTTTGGGGGACAAATGTGGAATATATAGTCAAATATTCAGGACAGCAGAATTTTTCCCAAGTAATGGGAAGGCTCAATCTAAGAAGTTTTCATAGCAAATCTCTACTGCCAGAAAAATCTATATACATAAAAATTTTAGAGTTTCTAAAATCACCTCAATAGCAACCAAATTATGGACTATGCATTTTGCTCTTCCACTTGATTCTTGACTGCTAATCATGTTGTCTAGATTCCATCATCATATTAGTATTTGAATCAACACAGTTTGATGTTTCTTTGTCCAACTGGGGCAGGTCCTATGTTGGGGATATTTCACTTACACTTTTAAGGACCAGTGATGACTTTGATTTAGAAAGGTTTCTTTCTCAGGAAAAAGAAAACATTCTGCTCTCCAATTTGCCCCTCACATTTCAGTATCTTATATATGTCTCTTGTTTTTCCTCAGTAAATCTTGATAAAGCTACCATTTACAGATGCTCTGTAATAATGACATATTGGAAGAATGCAAAGAATGCAGAGGGTATGAAAACTCTCTGTGGCTTGTGGACAATTATTACCCTCAATATCAGATAATATGATGTTCTTGGGACTCACTTTTAAAAAATGAAATGAGACCAACTCACACTGTGATATAATAGATAATACTATAAGAAACAAATTCTGAGAAAGAAGTCCAATAGTGGCATTCACTAAATAGGGCATGTAATTATATGTTAGGAACTTTCTACCCAGAAAGGAAATGAGCTTCCCTCTAAGATTTTGTTCCCAACATTACATTTCCACAGGATTTGGTCTGATTCAAGCACCAATAGGTAGCATAGATGCTCATGAATTGTTCTGCTGAATGATGCTCATGGGGCACAGAAAGATTTGCCAGAGATGATTTATAACCAGGAAATAACTGGAGATCTGTCTAATTTGTACTGTCCCTCTGTTGCTTGAGTTCCCACCCCCTTTATGATGTTTCCTCAAGGTGTATTACCTCAAGGTGCTCAAATACCAAAGAGATGAAAGAATTGAGTCACCAGTGTCATTAGCACTTGCCATCATTCAGCCTAGGGAACAAAGTTAGCACTGGTTTCTCCTGATAGATAGTACCACAGTGATTTTGGAAATCATAAAAGCAGAGTTTAGGAGTAGAAAGTTTACTGTGAGAGAAAAAATTAACCATTTTCAAAGAAGAAAGGGGGTAAGTCAGAGGACATGCAATCATAAAAATGGGAGCAAAGGTGAAAAAGAACATATTTATGAAGAAAATGTATTTATTATTAGTTCACTACTCATTCTCTCCAAGTAGATAAATTGACATATAAATGCACTGTAACTGAACAAGAAAATAGCATTAATCAAAAATGTTAAGTAAACGGCTCATGAAACACTGTCACGTAGGATAATCAGAACAGGTCAGAAGTTGTTATACTGGTATATTTCAGAATAATGTTTTCACATTTTATCTTTTGACATAAGCTTAGACATTTAGTTTGCTTCTTTGGAAATCCCAGCCCATATATGTTAATGGCTCTTTAGTCCTAGAAAACTGATTAGGTGACCAGAAATGGAAGAATAAGAAAGTACAGGACTCTATCCCCTCCAAAAGCAACTAATGAACTGGTAAAAAATGTCAGAGTCAACTTTTGAAGAATTCTGTAGTACAGTAAAAAGCTTACAACAACCAGAGATAGAATAGGTGAAGAAAGATGCTTCTGATTTGTAGTAAGTGATTACTGTGGCATTTCAATTTGCCCACCTACCATCTCCCACAGCCCAGGAATTCTGTGATTGTGAATGGAATCCAGAACACCAGTTGTAGGTTGTTAGTGTCAGAAGGAGAAATGTTGAACTTATAATGATTCCTTTTTTTAAAATTTGACAAGGCTGAAGGACATTACCAAGATGTGTGTAAGGTACAGGTGCTGGCTACAGCAGCCTTGATCAATGAAAATACTTGAGAGAAGCAATAGCAACACCAAGAAACCCAGAAGGTAAGAAGTTAGGAAAGGAGAGATACATTTTTTTAATTTGCATATGGGCAGGAGGCACCAGGGATCGAACTCCAGACCTCCAGCATGGCAGGTCAGAGCTCTGCCTGCTGAGCCACGGCAGCCGCCCGAGAGATACAGTTTAATAAAGGCTTTAAAATATCCTGTATATATGTGGGAACAGAGAAGGACATGTGTATGAATATGGCAGGTCATCTGCACTGAAGAAGCCTGGGAAGACCTTAAGCTGTCATCTCTGGCTGACCCTCCATCTACACACAATTTGGAAGTGAATGGGAAAGCAGAATTTTAACTGACCTGGCTAGGTATTGAAGGTGTATGCCATTATCAATCTGAAAAGATTGGGAGGATTTTTCTTCTTCTTTTTTTTAACTTTGTCAAAACATGAGTTGACCATTAAGCTAACAGAACACAAACCTTAGTGGCCATATATGTAAAAAAATTCCAATTTTAAAAATAATTTGGAAAACTCACTAAACAAGGAAACAACCACCAGCACAACAGATAGCAACAGCAATCACTGATGATGGGTGAGAATCTGATTTCAAGAGCCACGTTATAATAGTGAAAATGCCCACATTTCAATTGAGGATGAACAAGATTGAAAGGGGTTGTATAGACCTATGTGTACCACTGATTAACACTAGAAATATGAATGAGTTCTTGAAACAATTACTTCAAAGATATGATTTGTGTACAAAGAGTGTTTAAGTCCAGGGTACAAGGGGAAAACTACTATAGCATGCTATGGGCTATGTTTAAAAAGAAAACATTAACACTGCAACACCAACAGCAGAGGTAAATAATTGGGGGAGGGACAAGAGTTTAGAGGAGGTTTAGATTTTCTATTTGACAAGAGTGTGCCTACTGGTTTTGTTTCTCTTGGGAACAATGGAATCATCTAAAATTGAGAATGTTGATGGATTGTGGGCTTTAGGCACTATACATGATGCCCGATGAATGCAGGTGGCTGAACGATGCACTGACTGAGAAGTAGATTGGCAAACAATAGTGTATATTTATGAATGTAAGTTGTACTGCTACAAAAAGTAACAAAGTCATGAAGCATGCAATAATGTGAATGGATATGTGGAACATTTGGTGAGGCAAAATAAGCCAAAAACAAACAAACAAAAAAACAATGGTATTGTCTCTTTAGAAAGTGCATATAAGAAAACAGGGGCCTAGATTGTAAGCTTTTATAGCAAACACTTTAAGTTCAGAGTGGTAATTACTATTTCTGGATTTTTAGAGGCTGCATATATATATATACACCCCTAAGAGAGAGATGGAAAGATCAAAATAGATGCTGGAGTTATACAGTGAATATAGGATTTAGTAAATGAATATGAATGCTGAATCTCTAAATTGATAAATCTTTTAGTCTCTATTAGAAACTAAAAGCAGCTGGAAGTAAAAACCTAAAATTGTGAAATTGTAGCCCATGTCAAACTCTGAAATATGTTCTACAACTAATTGTAGTGCTTTGCTTTGAAATTCATTTCTCTTTTGTATATGTGTTATTTTTCAC
This sequence comes from Myrmecophaga tridactyla, assembly GCA_004026745.1. Classification (NCBI taxonomy): domain Eukaryota; kingdom Metazoa; phylum Chordata; class Mammalia; order Pilosa; family Myrmecophagidae; genus Myrmecophaga; species Myrmecophaga tridactyla. The sequence goes on along the minus strand of PVIY010000277.1, from coordinate 187,079 downwards.
AAAAAAGAAGGAAAAATGTTGATTGTGAGTATAAAAAATATTTAAGCTGTCTAGCCACCTATATTCTGGAGCAGCTAGAAGGAAAAATCTGAAAGGATCATGTGGTAGTCCATGACAAACTCTGGGATCTGTCTTGTAACTATATGTTGAAGAGTGCTTTGAAAACTATTGTTTTTTTATTCTTTGCTTTCTATATATGTTATACTATACAATAAAAAAGAGTTTTAAAAAACTCCACATTATAAAAACAAAATTGCAAGACACACAAAGAAACAAGAAAATATGACACATTTACAGGGAAAAGAAATGAAAATAAACTGTCTCTGAGGAAGTCCATATTTTGGACTTTCTAAACTACAACTTTATATTAACTGTCTTCAATATGCTAAAAGGAATGAAGGAAACCATGGACAAAGAACTAAAGGAAACTAGGAGAATGATGCCTCAACAAATAGAGAATATCCATAAAGGGATAGTAATTGGAGTGAAGAATTTAGTAGGTGTGTTCAACAACAGATTTGAGCAAGTTTAAGATATAATCAGTGAACTTGAAGGTAAGAAAAGGAAAGAAAATGAAACTTTACAGTCTGATGAACAGAAAAAGAAAATACTGAGAATAATGAACAGAAGCTAAGAGAACTATGGGGCATCATCAAGCATACTAATACACAAATAATTAGAGACAGAGAAGGAAAAGAGAGAGACAGAAAGTGGTAGAAGGAAAATTCAAGAAAATAGAGACTAAAAACATCCCAAGTTGATGAATGAAAAATTCTACATATCTAAGAAGCTCAATTAATTCCAAGCAGGATAAAAACAAAGAGATCCACATTGGAATATATTAGGTTAAAATTGTGGAAAGACAAAGAGAAGAATAGCTTGAAAGCAGCAATAGAAACAACTTACTGTGTACAAGGAATACTTTATATGATTAATAGCTAATATCACCTTTGAATCCATTGAGGAAAGAGGCAGCAGGATGACAAATTTTAAGTTCTAAAACAGACAAGCAAGCAAAAACTTGTTAATCTGGAATTTTTCATTTGGAAAAACTATCCTTCAAAACTCAAGTAGAAATTAAGACACTGTAAGATAAACAAAAGCTGAGGGAGTACATCACGGTAACTGGCTCTGAAAGAAATGGTAAAGGGAGTGTTTAAAGGTGAATGAAAGGATATTGGTCAATAATAAAGACACTAGTAAAGGTAGCATAAGTAAATATAAAGCCAAGAGAATTGAATATTCGGTTTGTTGCTCCTCTTTATTTTGTAATATAGGATTTAAAAGAAAAATGCCTAAAACAATAATTTTAAAGCTATGTTAAAGAGCACATAATGTATAAAGATGTACTTTGTGGTAAAACAATAATGGATTTGGAGCTTTCATATACTATTGAAATACAGTTGTGTTGATTCTTATAAAAATGAGATACAAATTGTAATCCCCAGAGTAACCACTAAGAGAAACATATAAATATATATATATATATGAATGTGTTAGTCAACATTCTCTAGAGAAACAGAACAAACAGGAGCAATCTGTAAATATGAGATTCATAAAGATGTGTCATGCAATTGTGAAATGGAAGAGTCCTAAATACATAGGGTAGGCAGTGAAGCTGGTGGCTCTGATGAAGGGACTGGGCAAACTCCACAGGAGAGGTTCACTGGCTGATGAAGCAGTGAGCCTCTCTTCTTCCTTAAAAACCTTCAACTGGCTGGAATAACTCATTGTGGGAGACAGACCTTAGTTGATCACAGATGTAATCAACCAAAATTTCAATCAACTGACTAATGACTTAATATGGCAGTCCTCCAGTTTATTAACCAGGTAAAAAATATCCTTGCAACAACAGTCAGGCTAGTGCTTGCCTGATCAGAAAACTGGGCACGATCATTTGGCCAAGTTGACATCAGAACCTCACTATCAAGTCCAACCCCTTGTTAACTTGGCAACTATATACATCACCTTAAAACATACTTAATTTCCAAATAGAGCACAAAAACAGACATAGGTTTCACCTAACAATACTCAACAGTCCAGTATGCAACTGGAAATGCATTACATCTCTCTAGAATAAGGTGAAAGTCCTTAGGAGACATTCATTATTAAACTTCATATCCTATGACTTAAATACTATAACATGAACAATACAACTTATGTCATATGAAGGAGGAAAACAAGATATTTGCTTATGTGCAAATGCAAACACACTCATAACAAAAGAGGGAAGAAATAGCTATACAATCACAGTCCTCATTTCTATAACTAGTTGAGTGGACATAGTTCTTATTGATCACTACCTTCTACTACCCATTCTATGTTCCCTTTACCCTCAACAAGCACTTCAGCTGCCTGTGATTCTTTGCTAGGTGGGGTGACCCAGACCTTCATTCCTGAATTTTTTGGGCCGTTGGTAGTCCTGCCTGGAATGGGTTGTTTAGATTTCCATTAACTTTAATCACAGGGCATTGTAGTATTAAGAGATGCCCTAACAGATCTCCTGTATTCCAGGAAAAACTATGCATTACCTCCAGTGACAGTCTTATTTGCCATTGATAGTCAGGATTAATCACTCCAGACAGAACAGTAATTCCCTTTTCTGCCTGTTGATTTAGTGACATGAGAAGCCCGAACTGGCCAGGTGGCACTCTTAATTTCCAGTTCAGTGGAATCATTGCTGTGTCTCCTGGTAGGAGTACTCCTCCTTTGATAAATAAGACCTGTAGAACACCAGAGCTTAAGGTTTCAAGGATAGGGAGCACAAATTTTGTAGTGGATCACTAGGGGTGATAGTGAGTGGTGCCAATTCCATTTCCACCCCTTGATTCCTGGACCATGAACCCTGTCTATGGGAGATAGCACCAGAGAATGGATGGTGATTCAGAGCATACACCACCTCCTGTAGAACATTGCACCTGCCCTGCAAGCTTTTGCCACCAAGTTGGCACCAAAATTGGGTCTTCAAAATCCCCTTCCATTGTTCTATCAACCCAGTTGCCTCTGGATGATGGGGAACATGGTAAGACCAGAAAATTCCATGAACATTTGCCTATTCCCACACTTCATTTGCTGTGAAGTGGGGTCCTTGATCAGAAGCAATGTTGTGTAGAACACCATGATGGTAGAGAAAGCATCCTGTAAGTCCATGTATGGTTGTTTCTGCATAAGCATTGTGTGCAGGGAATGTAAACCCATATCCATACTATGTCAATTTCAGTTAGATCAAATCACTGCCCCTCCCATGATAGAAGTGGTCCGATGTAATCAACTACCCATCAGATAGCAGGCTAATCACCTTGGGAAATGGTGCCATAATAGGGGCTGAGTGTGGGTCTCCACTGCTGACAGATTGGGCATTCAGCAGTGATCACAACCAGGTCTGCCTTGGTGAGTGGGTGTCCATGTTGCTGAGCAGATGCATAACCTCCATCCCTACCACCATGCCTACTTTGTTTATGAGCCCATTGGGTAATGGCAGGGGTGGCTGAGGATAGAGGATGACATATCTACAGGACAGTTTGTCTTATCCACATGATTATTAAACACTTCTGCTGAAGTCATCCTCTGGTGAGCATTCACATAACACACAAATATCTTCAAGTTCTTTGCCCACTTGGAAAGGTCTATCCACATAACTTCCCTAGTATTCTTTGATGCAAATTTTCCAAGTATGCTCCCTCCAAGTCCCTGAACATCCAGCCAAACCATTAGCAATAACCCATGAATCAGTATACAAATGTGCCTCTAGCTAATGCTCCTTCCAAGCAAATTGACCAACTAGGTGCACTGCTTGACATTCTGCACATTGGGAGTATTTCCCCCCAGCAATGTCTTTAAGTACATCCTAGACTGGGGTTGCAGTGCTGCATCTGTCCATTTCTGGGTGGTCCTTGCATAACACGCAGAACCATCTGTAAACCAGGTGCAAATTTTCTCTTTCTCAGTCAACTGACTCTAAAGTACCCCCCAAGAAGCCACAACTCTGGTCTGGGAAAGAGAAGGTAATGTGGCAGGAAGGGGCCATGAGAATTTGTGCCACATTTTCATGTAACTTATCTGTGCATTCAGGACCTGTTTGAGTCATGTCTCTAATATACTATTTCCAATTTATAATAGAGTGCTGCTGCACTGCTAAATTTATGACTTGATGAATCAGACAACTCCCAGCTCATGAGAGGCACCTCAGGTTTCATGGTAACTTTGTGGCCATGGTTAAGTGTTCAGTCTCTACTAAGGCCCAGTAGCAGGCCAAAAGCTGTTTCTCAAAAGAAGAGTAGTTATCTTCAGTGGAAGGTAAGGCTTTGCTCCAAAATCCTAAGGGTCTGCATTGTGATTCTCCTATAGGGACCTGCCAAAAGCTCCAGACAGCCTCTCTATGTGTCACTGAGACTTCCAGTACCATTGGATCTGCTGAATCATATGGCCCAAGTGGCATAGCAGCTTGTACAGCAGCCTGGATCTGTCACATAGCCTCCTCTTGTTCAGGTCCCCACTCAAAATTAGCCGCATTTCTGGTCACTCAATAAATGAGCTGGAGTAGCACACCCAAATACGGAATACATTGTCACCAAAATCCAAAAAGACCAACTATGCATTGTGCCTCTTTTTTGGTCATAGAAGGGGCCAGATGCAACAACTTATCCTTCACCTAAGAAGGGATATCTCAACATGCCCCACACCACTGGACACCTAGAAATTTCACTGAGGTGGAAGGCCCCTGTATTTTTGTTGGATTTGTCTTCCATCCCTTGACCCACAAATGCTTTACCAATAAGACTAAAGTAGTTGCTACTTCTTGTTCACTAGGTCCAATAAACATACCATCAATACAATGGACCAGTATGATGTCTTATGGGAGAGAGAAACAATCAAGTTACTGCAGGCAAGATTATGACATGGGACTCAAGAGTTGATATACCTCTGAGGCAGGACTGTGAAAGTATGCTGCTTTCCATGCCAGCTGAATGCAAGCTGTTACTGGTAGCCCTTACTGACAACGATTGAGAAATAAAGCATTTGTATATCAATAGGTGATGTTTTGATTTGCTCAAGAAATCATGCAACATGTGGAACCACAGCTCTAATTTGAGTCACCACCTGGTCAAGTTTATGATAATCCATTATCATCTACCCAGACCCAGCTCTTTTCTGCTCAGTCCAAATAGAATTGTTGAATGGGGTTGTGCTGGGAATCATCAACCCTGCATCCACAAGTCCTTAAGAGTGGCACTAAGCTCTGCAACCTCTTGAGGAATACAATGTTGCTTCTGATTCACTATTTTGGTAGGTAGGGGCAGTTCTAGTGGTTTCAACTTGGTCTTTCCTACCATAATTGCCCTCATTCCATGAGTAAGAGAACAAATGTGGAGATTCTGCCAGTTGCTGAGTACATCTTTTCCAATTATGCAGTCTAGGACTGGGGAAATGACCACAGAATGGGTCTGGGAACCCACTGGAACTACTGTGAAATGGATCTGAGCTAAAACTCCATTGATCACCTGACCTCCATAAGCCTCTACTCTGACTGGTGGCCCAGAATGATGCTTTGGGTTTCCTGGAATTAGTGTCACTTCTGAGCCAGTCTAATAGTCCCCCAAAATCTGATCATTTCATTTTACTTAGTGCACAGTCACCCCAGAAAAGGCTCTAGGTCTCCTTGGGGAAGGTTGGGAGGAAGGTTAATAGTGTGAATTTTGGGCAGTGTGAAAACATACTTTCCCAAAAATACCTGGACCTCCCCTCATTCGAGGGTCTCTGAGTCTGTAAACTGTCTCAAATCTGGGAATTTATGAAGGGGCTGTGATTCTCTGTTTTTGTAATTCAAGTTTAAACTTCTGTTCACTTGACATAGAATTCTTCTGCTTAAACAGATCAAACAAGTATTTAATAGACTGCTGATCTATTTTACTTCTGGGACCCCATGATCTACTAGCCAATGAAACAAATCTCCGAGAGTCAGATTATTTTGATTGCTGCATTGAATCTGCTGCCCATGATGGTGGCCACATCTACCTTGTCTACTGTGATTAAGTATGGTCATAGGGCTTCTGCCGACTAGGGATCCAATCATCCCCATTGTGCTTAAGGATTTCAGCTTAGGGACAGCAGTTCCCAAAGTAATATCTAACCTAAGAGAAGAGTAACTACAGAGATCTTCAGGGATGAAGGAGCTAATCTCACAAATTTATTTCTCAAGGTTGTGGTGAAAGATGTGTCCTCTGGAAATTCCTTGGGTGTGTGAGCATGTCTTGCATGATAAATCACTCTAATCTTCCTAGCTCTCTAATCCTCTGGATCCCTTCATCTACATTACACCAGTTAAGTTCTGGCCTTTCAACTTCAGGTAATGTTGGCCACGTTTTGATTCACACTCTGGCCAATGATTAAAACTGTTAATTCCCTTTCTAATCCCTCAAGAGACAGCATTTAATGCAGAGCTTCTGCTTACTGAATCCATACCAATAAATTCAGCTTGATACAACTTTATATTCCTTCCACCATTATCTCACACCCTTAATATCCATTCCCACACATATCCCCTGATTTCTCTCTATGTAAATAGAAAAACTCACGCAGTTCTTTTGGATTATAGCATACCTCCTCATGGGTCACACTTTGTACCTCACCTTTTGGGGCTAGTTGGGACATTAGTCTAGTTATAGGTCTTGAAGGAAAGAAAGGTGGTAAATATGGGTCATGAAAAGAAATAAAAGTGTCATTCGAACCAATTACCTCAAGGCATTCCTTTGCAGTTTCATCTGGTGAAACAGAATTAGTCACTCCAGACACATGAGTGAGGGCTGTTTCCCCAGGGGAGGTGGTTTCAGGGTTAGCAGTCACTGATGGGTTAACCTTGTTATGTGAAGTTTGGCTGGCAGGCACCTCTGAGGACACTGAAGCCCCAGAAGCTGTTTCTTCAAGGCATGCTGGACATTTGGTAAGCTCTTTCCTCAGGAAAGTCCATTGCACATCTATCTAGCAAAGGCTAAGCAGATTACAGTGATCCTGTCTCCCCATCATCATTGTCAAGCTATGTTTCACCATCCCCCATTTCAGGATCCCATTCTTTTCCAAATAAATCCCCTACTTTAACAGCAGACACCCGGCAAAGTTGAGATTTTAGTTTACATTGTAAATCTACTGCTTGCTCAATGCAGTTTTTTGTCTGGTTTTTCAGAGATCTCAAGTCTGCAACCACAGGAAATAAGGTTTGCTTTCAGGGCACACATGGAAACTTTTACAGTGTTCGTATGGTGTTGAGGTTTCAAATTTGAAATATTCACCTCATCCCTTTCCTGTTTCACTGTTTCCAGCATATCTAACAATGACCAGCCAACATCATTATAGCTCTTAATTCTGCAAAACTCCATAAAGGTGTCAAAAACGTTATTACCCAGAGCCATGCTTCATATAAGCATACTATTAGCAGAATCTGAAGGCAATATTTTGAGTATCTCTTGCTAACTTACTCTATGGACTGTCAGTGCCATCTTGACAACAGTCTCATTAGTGCCTCTTTGTCTAGTCAGAGTAGAAAACCAACTGTAAAAACCCATGTTTTTAGAAAAGGAATTCATAACTTCACAAGGGTACAGTTCTAAGCCTATAGAAATGTTCAAACTAAAGCATCCATAGGTATACCTCTTAAATCCGAAGAAAGACTGATGTCTGTCACATGGGAAGGCATGGGGCTGGTGTCTGCTTGTTCTTGGTCCCAGTCCCATTGCTTCCAGCTTCTGATATGGTGGTTTCCTCTCTAAGAATCTGTGAGCCTTCACTTAGACTCTCCAGGACACAACTCTGGGTTCTGGCTTGCTTAACATCTCAAAAACCCATTTTAAAGATTATGTTTCTCAAGAACCACTCCTGGTACCAAGCTGTGTTAGTCAGAGTTCTGTAGGGGAATGGAACCAACAGGAGAGATCTGTAAATATGAGATTTATAAAGTGTCTCACTCAACCATGGGAATAGAAGAATCTAAAATCTGCAGGGCAAGCTGTGAAGCTGGTGGTTCTGATGAAGGGTCTGCATTAACTCAACAGGAGAGGCTTGCTGGCTGAAGAAGCAGTGAAAGAGTCTCTCTTCTTCCTTAAAAGCCTTCAACTGACTGGATTCTATCATTGTGGGAGTTACAACTTAGTTGATCACAGATGTAATCAGCTTCAGATGCAAAGAACTGAATGTGACTTAATACAACAGCCTTTCAGTTATCAGCCAACCATGAAATATCCTTGCAGCAATGATCAGGCCAGTGCTTGCCTGACCAGACAATGGGGCATCATCATGTGGCCAAGTTGACATCAGAACCTAACCATCATGATATATAAAATGAAATAAGAAGAAAATCATAATTATGGACTAGCAAAAACATAATCACTAAAGAAGACAGTAATAGAGGAATTGAAGAGCAAAAAATTACAACAGAGAGAAAATAGGAAAATGGCATGTCTTTTTTAGTATTTATTTTAATTATAATGGAGGAACATAAATACCACAACCAAAAGAAACAAATACTGTCATGGCCAGGCTCATGTGTCAACTTGTCCAGGTGGTGGTTCCTGGCCATCTGGTCAGGCAAGCACTGGCCTGCCTGTTGCTATGAGGACATTTCATGAACTTAAGTCATGATTACATTGACTGCATCACAGCTGATTGCATTTGTAATCAACTAAGGTGTGTGTCTTCTGCAATGAGTGACAATCTAGTCACTGAAAGGCTTTTAAGGAGGATTCAGAAGAGACAGTCTCTCTTCCTTCTTCAGCCAGGAAGCCTCTCCTGTGGAGTTTGTCCAGACCTTCATTGGAGTCCCCAGCTTCACAGCCTGCCCTATGGATTTTGGACTCTTCCATTCCCATGGTTGTCCAGCCAGCCTCCCCTGAGAGTTCATTGAGAAACTTCATCAGAGTTACCAGATTAGGGCCTGACATACAGACCTTGGACTCTACATTCCTACAGTGCATAAGACACTTTTATGAATTTTATAGCTACAGATATCTCCTGCTGATTCTGTTTCTCTAGAGAGCCCTAGCTAGTACAGCTTGGAACCAGGAGTGGTTCTTAAGAAACAAAACCTTAAAAATGGGTATTTATGATTGTTTTTTTACTTTGACTGGACTCAGAGGCACCAAGGACTCTGTTTCCCATAATCAGAATTACACTGTCAATCCATGGGGTGAGTTGGCAAAAGAGATAGCCAAAATATCACCACTGGATTCTTCTAATGCTTCGTTTGTATGAAGCCAGGCTCTGGGAGATAATGATTTTTATATCTTTGCAGAGTTTTGTGGAAATAGGAGGTATAGAGAAGTTGGCAGGTAGTTGTAAGATATGCTGTATACATTAATGAGGGAAAGGGATGAGTTGAAGTCTTCAGATGAGAAGCTTACATGCCATATGACAGATGTAAATGTTCTTATGAGTGCCCTGAAGGAAAATCTTATTTTCTGTAGCTGCACACTTGATATCTCAGAAAATTAGACTCAGAATCTTATTGTTAGAGTAGCAACTTTGCAACATAAACTGAAATATCAATCTTGCATGGTGTCTGGCATTAAAGTGAAGGCATTGATTGGAAAGGAGTGGGAACTTGAAAAAATGGGATGGTGACATATGAATTAATAATGATGTCAATGGAGAGATTGAAATCCCAGGTCCTGTAATAGTGGGCCTTGAGGACATAGCTTCCCAACCTTCAGCCTGCCCTGAGGAGACGGCCACCTTACCCCCACCTGAAGGGATTAACCCTAGAGTAATTAATCCTGTTTCACCAGATGAAACTACAAATGAATGCCCTAAAGCAAATAGCTTGCAAGCTACTTCTAATTCTTTTCATGACCCACCCCCACCACCCGTCATTTCTTCCAGACCTATAAATAGACTAAACTCCCATCTAGTCCCAACAGGTCAGGTGAAAAAATGTCATCCATGAGGAGGTATGTTTTACTCCAAAAGAACTGCATTAGTTTTCCAATTTATATAGACAGAAATCAGGGGAATATGTGTGGCAATGGATTTTAAGGGTGTGAGATAATGGTGGAGAAATATAAAGCTGGATCAAGCTGAATCTATTGACATGGGCCCACAAAACAGAGATTCTGCATTCAATGCTATAGCTCGAGGTGTTAGAAAATGCATTAAATGCATTAACACTTTCTTTAGATGGTTAGCTGAAACTTCGATCAAAAGTTGGCAGACATTGCCTGAGGTTGAAATGCCAGAACTGCCCTGTTATATTGTAGATGAGGTGATCCAAGGCTTAGAGAGATTGGAATGTTAGAGTGGACTTATCATGGAAAGACTGCTCATACACCCCTGGAATGTCCTGAGGATGCATCCTTCACCAGAACTGTGAGAAATCAATCTGTGTGACTACCTCCAGCATCTCTGAAGAGCTCTATAGTTGTCCTTCTCTGTAGGTCAGATACTACTTTGAGAAGTGCTGTCACTGAGCTGGAATCCTTAAACACAGTGGGCATGATCAGACCCCGAGTTGGCAGAAGTCAGGTGGCAACACTTAATTGCCAAAGATAAGGTGGACATGGCTATCATAATAGACAGCAGATTTAAAGCAGGAGTCAAAATAATCTGAACCACAGAGAATTGTGGCATTGGCTAGTAGATCACAGGGTACCTAGAAGTACAAGAGATCATCAGTCTACTAAATTCTTGTTTGAGTTTTATGACTTCTACTCACAAAGACTGACCTGATACACCCACTGTTGAATGCCCAGTCTGCCAACAAAAGAGACCCACAATCAGCCCCTGATATGGCATCATTCCCTGAGGTGATCGGCCAGCTACAAGGTGGCAAGTTGATTACACTGGACCTCCTGCATCATGGAAGGAGCAACAATTTGTTCTAACTGAAATAGGCACATACTCTGGAAATGGGTTTGCTTTCCCTGCACATGATGCTTCTGCTAAAACTACCATTTGTGCACTTACAGAATGCCTTATCCTTCATTATGGCATTCCACACAACATTGTTTCTGATCATGGAAACCACTTAACAGCAAATGAAGTTCAGGAATCGGCACATGCTCATGGAGTTCTCTATATGATGTTCCCCATCATCCAGAGGAAGCTGGGTTGATAAAATGCTGGAATGGTCTTTTGAAAACTCAATTATGGTTCCAACTAAGTAACAATACCTTTCAGGGTTTGGGTGATGTTCTTCAGGAGGCTATGTATGATTTGAATCACGTCCATTGTATGGTGTTGTTTCTCCCATAGCCAGGTTCCATGGATCCAGGAAGAAAGAGGTGGAAATGGGAGTGGCACCACTCACTATTACCCCTAGCAATCCACTAGGAAAATTTTTGCTTCCTCTCCCTGCAAACTTGAGCTCTGCTGCTTTACTAGGTTTTAATTCCAGAAGGGAGAGAGTCTCCACCAGGAGAAACAACAATGATTTCATTGAACTGGAATCTAAGACTGCCAGTGGTCACTTTGGGCTACTCATGCCCTTGAATCAACAAACCTAGAAGAGAATTACTTTACTGGCTGGTGTGATTGACCCTGATTATTTGGGTGAAATATGACTGCAACTATGCAATGGAGGTAAAGAAGAATTTTCCTGTAATATAGAAGATCCAATAGGGTGTCTTTTAGTACTACCATGCACTGTGACCAAAATCAATGGAAAACTGCAACAACCCAATCCAGAGAGGCCTTGAAACTTCAGGAATGAAGGCTTGGGTCACCCTACCAGGCAAGGAAACATTGCCAGCTGAAGTGCTTGCTGACAGTAAAGGGAACATGGAATGGGGAGTGGAAGTAGGTAGTGATAAATATGAACTACAACTACGTGATCAGTTACAGGAATGAGAACTGTTTTGTTCATGTTATAGTGTTTTGTTCATCAAATTTAAGAATGAATATTTCCTAAGGACTTGCACTCTATCCTGGGGATATTTAATGCATTTCCAGTTGTAAACAGACAGTTGAGTGTTGTTAGGTGAGGAAAAATGTGTCTGTTATTGTTTTCTATTTAGAGATTAAATACGGTTCAGGGTGATGTGTATAGCTGCCAATTTTACAAGGGGTGAACTGACATGGTCAGATTCATGTGTCAACTTGTCCAGGTAGTTGTGTCTGGTTGATTGGTCAAGCAAGTGCTGGCCTGTTTGTTGCTTTGAGGACATTTCATGGACTTAACTCATGATTATGTTGACTTCATCCACAGCTTATTGTGTTTATAATCAGCTAAGGGCAGTGTTTTCTGCAGAGTGATACTTAATCTAATCACCAGAAGGTTTCTAAGGAGGATTCATAAGAGACAGTCTCTCTTCCTGCTTCAGCTGGTGAACCTCTCCTGTGGAGTTTGTCCAGACTCTTCATCAAAGTCTCCAACTTCACAGCCTGCCCTATGGATTTACAACTCTTCTATTCCCACAGTGGTCGGGCCAGCCTTTCCTGAGAGTTCATTGAGGAGCTTCAGCAGATTTACTCGATTGGGGCCTGCCCTACAGACCTTGGATCCCTACATTCCGATTGTTGACCAGCCAGCCTCTCCTGAGAGTTTGTTGCAGACCTTCATTAGAGCTACTGGCTTGCAGTCTCCCTACAGACCTTGGACTCTACATTCCCATGTTTATTTAAAACACTTTTATAAATTTTATATCTACAGATATCTCTTGCTGACTCTAGTTTTCTAGAGAATACTAGCTAGTACAAATATTTTGAAAGTGGAAAAATGGAAAAAGACATACCATGCAAATAATAACCAAAATGAGCAGGGATGTGGTTCTGGTTTGCTAGCTGCTGGAATGTGATATACAAGAAATAGAACAGCTTTTAAAAGGGGGAATTTTAGTTGAAAATCCACGGTTCTAAGGCCATGAAAATTTTCCAACTAAAGCAAGGCTATAGAAATGTCCAATCTGACACATCTGGGGAAAGATATCTTGTTTCAAGAAGGACAGTGATGTTCAAGGTTTCTCTCTCAACTGGAAAGTCACGTGGTGAACATGACAGCATCTGCTGGCTTTCTCTCCAGTTGTCTTGTTTCATGATGGTTCCCCAGGGGTGTTTTCCTTCTTCATCTCCAAAGATCTCTGGCTATGTGGGCTCTCTGCTTCATGGCTTTTTTACAAAATGCTTCCCGTTTTAAAGGATTTCAGTAAGCTAATCAAGCCCCACCTGGAATGGGTGGAGTCACATCTTCATTTAATCAAGTTTAATACTCACAATTGTGCACAGGCATCTCCATGGAGCTAATCTAATCAAAATTCCAACCTGCATTGCTGAATAGGCTTCAAAAGAAATGGTTGCTCTCACAATATTGGATCAGGATTAAAACATGGCTTTTCTAGGGGGGCATAATCCTTTCAAATCGGTACAGATAGCTGTACCAATATCAGAAAAAATAGACTTTATTTTATTTTTTAATTTTTAAACAGTTTTATCCACATACCATGCAATCCATTCTAAGTGTGCAATCAACAGCTCTGGGTATAATCAAATGGTTATGTGTTCACCACCACAATCAGTAGGTGAATACTCTCATTTCTTCCAAAAAAACATTCCCATACCCCTGTTTTATCCTCTAGATTTCCTTCTGGTGAGACACATCACCCTAGTCATGTATCTTTCAACCATACACACATTCATCTTAGTTAATTACAATTGCAATATTGTGTTACTGTATTAGTTAGGATCCTCTAGAGAAACAGAATCAACAGGGAACACTCGCAAATATAAAATTTATAAAAGTGTCTCACGTGACCAAAGGAACACAGATTCCAAAATCCACAGGGCATGCTGTGAAGCCAATGATTCTGATGGAGGGTCTGGATGAACTCCACAGGAGAGGCTCACCAGCTGAAGCAGGAAGAAGAGCCTGTCTCTTCTGAATTCTCCTTAAAAGGCTTCCAGTGATTAGATTAAGCATCACTCATTGCAGAAGACACTCCTCTTTGGCTGATTACAAATGGAATCAGCTGTGAATTCAGCTGACATGATCATGATTTAATTCTATGAAATGTCCTCATCGCAATAAACAGGCCAACACTTGCCCAACCAGACAAACAGGTACCACCACTTGGCCAAGTTGACACATGAACCTGACCATGACAGTTACAATCACACAGTATCATGCTATCCATTTCTGAACTTTATACACAACCATAATAAACACTCTGTTCTCCTTAAGCATCAATTGCCCAATCTCAACACTCTTTCTCTCTCCTGATAACTTATGATCTTGAATTTAACACTCAGAATTTGCTCATTATAATTAGTTCATATTAGTAAGACCATATAATATTTCTCCTTTTGTTTCTGGCTTATTTTACTCCACATAATGTCCTCAAGGTTCATTCACATTGTTGCATTCATCATGGCTACATTCCTTCTTATACTTGCATAGTATTCCATCATATGTATACATTGCAGTTTGTTTATCTATGCATCGTTTATAAGCATTTTAGCTCTTTTCATCTATTGGTAATCATGAAAAATGCTACTATAAATATCAGTGTGCAAATGTCTATATGTGTCCCTGCTTTCAGTTGTACTGAGTGCATACTTAGTACTGGGATTGCCCACATGGCAATTCTATACTTGGCTTCCTGGGAAACCACAAACTACCTTCCAGAACTTCTGCACCATTTGACATTCCCACCAACAGTGACTAAATATACCTATTTCTCCACATCTTCTGGAACACTTGTAGTTTTCTGTTCTTTTGATAGTAGCCACTGTCGTAGGTGTGAAATGGTATTTCATTGTAGTTTTGATATGCATTTCCCTAGTAACTAGTGAAGTTGAGCATTGTCCCATATGCTTTTTAGCCATTTTCATTTTCTCTTTGGAAAAGTGTCCACCTTATCTTTTCATATATTTTTAAACATAACAGCAAACATGAACATTCTTACCATATAATCATTCCATTCTTGGTATATAATCAATAACTCACAATATCATCACATAGTTGTATTTTCATCACCATGATCATTTCTTAGAACATTTGCATCAACTCAGAAAAAGAAATAAAAAGAAGAATAAAACTGATACATAGCATACCCCTTACTTCTCCCTCTAATTGACTGCTACTATTTCCATCTGTCCAATATATTTTAGCCTTTGTTTCCCCTATTTTTTTCTATACTGCTCACCACTCCCTTTCATTGATCACTAGCATTCCAATCTTCTAAATTTATTTTAACACTTGTTTGCCCTATTATTTATTTATTTTAATCCATATGTTTTATTGGATATATGATTTCTGAATATTTTCTCCCATTGAGTAGGTTGCTTTTTTACTTTCTTGATGAAGCCAAGTCTTTCTAGTGGTGAACATAATGATAAAGTTGCTTTACCCACTTATAACATATTTAATGTTATTCAATGCAAACTTTATTCATAACAGAATCCAGTTAGTTTTTTGGCCCATGAGTCAATCATATATCCTGTCACCCAGACTCAAATCTTGGGTGTCATTCTTGGCAACTGGGAATTTTTAGAGAAAGGAAGTGTCAAATTCAGTCAGTTCTTTCCTCATAAAATTTCTCATATATGCTCTTTTTTTGTTAATCTGCTTATCTGTTTTTGCTTGAGGTTTTTGTAATCAAATGTAGAGGGTTAAATCAACCATACACTTCAACCCATGGCATACTAACATCATTGGTATACTCTTCATTTCATTTCACTTCTGTGGTTTTTTTTTCCTTCATCTGCTCTTTTTTGATTTCTACTTCTATTCTTTCTCTCTCTCCCTGTGGGCATACACTTTAATGCTACTCTCTGTGTAGCTGGTTTCTATTTGCATACTATTGAATTTAAATTTATATAAATGTCACTTGCAAAAGATATCACTGTTTCATATTTTGTTTTTACACTCAGTAGTATATTTTCTCTTGGTAATTCACTTTTTTGTTAAAGAAGTTGTAGGTTTATGGAGAAACCATGTATTACAGAGTTCCAATATCCCACCTTGTTATAAACACCATGAATTAGTGTGGTACTTTCCTTACAATTCATTAGAGAACATTTTAATAATTGTATAATCAACCATTGCCTTCATTTACAATGTAGTTCTCTGTGTTGTACAGTACTGTATTTTTTTAAATATTTTTTCTAGTTTATATATATATATATATAACTTTAAACTTCCTTTTAACAACATTCACATATACAATTCAGTGTTGTTTATTATATTCTCAATACTGTGCTACTAACATCACCATTCACTAACAGAACTCTACAGTCAACCCAGATAGAAACTCTGTAAAATGGAAGCATTAAATTCTCATTCTCTATCCTGGTAAGGTATGATTACATGAAATATTTCTTTTAAGTATTTCATATGAGTGAGATCATCAAGATGATGTCCTTAAGGTTCACCCATGTTGTTCATATATATCTTCTTTGGAGAAATGTCCATTCAAGTCTTTTGCCCATTTTTAAAATTTGGATTGTTTGACTTCTTGTAGTTAAGTTGAAAGATTTATTTATATATTCTAGATATTTAACCTTTATCAGAAATGTGGTTCCCGAATATTTTCACTCATTGTGTAGATTGTTATTTTATTTTCATGTTAAAGTTCTTTGGAGGCACAAAAGTATTTTAATTTTGATGAAGTCTCACTTATCTATTTTTTCATTTATTGTGTGTATTTTGGGTGTAAAGTCTAAGAAACCATTGTCTAACACAAGGCCTGAAGATGCTTCACTGCATTTTCTCCAAGAACTTTGATAGTGCTAGCTCTTATATTTACATGTTTCATCCATATGAGTTGATTTTTTGTATAAAGTGTCAGGTAGGGACCCTCTTTCTTTTTCTTGCAAATGGAAATTCAATTTTCCCAGCATCATTTGTTAAAGACACTATTCTTTCCCAATTGTGTGGTCTTTGTTCCCTTGTAAAAAATCATTTGACTAAAATATGAGGGTTCATTTCTGAACACTGAATTCAATTCCTTTGTTCTATATATTTGTCATTGTGCCAGTATCATGCTGTTTTGGTTACTGTGGCTTTGTAATAAGGTTTAAGATTATAAAGTGTGAGTCCTTCAACTTCATTCTTCTTTTACAAGATGGCTTTGGGTATTTGGGGTCCTTTAAATTTCCATATATATTTTTTGATTGGCTTTTCCATTTCTACAAAGAAGGCTGTTGGAATTTTAATTGTGATTGTGTAAGATCTGGAAATTGTTCTGAGTAGAATTGATGTCTTAATATTTACTCTTCCAAGACATGAACATGGTGTATCTTCTGATTTATTTGATTCTCTTTTAACAATGTCTTGTACTTTTTTGCATTCAAGTCCTTTGCATCCTTGCTTAGATTTATTCCTAGATATTTGATTTTTTTAGTTCCCTAGATATTTGATTCTTTTAGTTTAGTTTTAGTTCTGTCCCTATCATGGATATGAGGAATATCAGACACAAGGTTTTCACAATCACACAGCTGCATTGTGAACATTATGTTTTTATACAATACAATACAAGGTGTTTATTCACCACCTTGGTCATTTTTTAAAACATTTGCATCACTCCAGAAAAATGAATAAAAAGAAAAAATCAAGAATTCTTTTCATGATTTCTTCCTGTTGTTCAGTAGAAACACTACTGATTTTTGCATGTTGATTTTGTACCCCAGACTTTGCTGAATTTATTTATTAATTCTGGAAGTTTGTTGTGGTGTTTTCAGGATTTTCCGTATATAAGATAATGTCATCTGCAGGTAGGGAAAGTTTTGCTTCTTCCTTTTCAATTTTAGTGCCTTTTATTTCTTTTTCTTGCCTAGTCGTTCTGACAAGAACTTCCAGTACAATGTTGAATAACAGTGGAGATAGTGGCCAGCTTTGTTTTGTTTCTTATCTTAAAGGAAATGCTTTTATCTTTTAGCATTAAGTAAGATGTTAGTTGTGGGTTTTCCATACATGCCCTAAATAATGCTGAAGAAGTTTACTTTAATTCCTAATGTTCTAAATATTTTTAACAAGAAGGGGTACTGTATTTTTCAAATGCCCTTTCTGCAACAATTGAGATAATCATGTGCTTTTTTTCATGTGATTTTATTTATTTTTGTATTCTGTATGGCAGGAATCACATTTTATTCTTTTTCCATATGTGTATCCCCTTATTGCAGCACCATTTGTTGAATTTTTTTGTTTGTTTTCTTGTTTGTTTCTTTGTTTGGGAATTGCATGGGCCAGGAATCCAACCCAGGTCTCCCACATGGCAGGTAAGAATTCTACCACTGAATTACCCTTGCACTCCCGATCATATGATTTTTATTCTATATTTTTAATGTTATTAGATAAATTTATTTTATGATGTTAAACCACACTTGCATACCAGGGATAAATCCCATTTGATTATAATCTTACTGTACTGTTGGATTTAGTTTGCTAGTATTTGGTTGAGGATTTTTGTGTTTATATTCATAGGTTATATTCATCTGTAATTTTATTCTCTTATGGTATCTTTATGTAGCTTTTGTTTGAGGCAGATGTTGGCTGTATAGAATGAACTAAAGAATGTTCCTTCTTCAATTATTTGGAAGACTCAACAGGACTGGTCCTAAGTATTCTTGGAATGTTTCATAAAATTCCCCTCTGAAACCATGTTGTCCTGACTTTCATTGTTGGCAGAGTTTTGATTACTGATTCTATCTCTTTACTAGCTTTTGGTTTGCTGAGATCTTCTGTTTTTTTTTTCTTCTACATTTTTTATTGAACCATCATCACACACATACATTCTATACATGGTGTACAATCAATCGCTCACAATGTCATCAAATAGTTATGTATTCATCACCTTGGTCATTTTTTAAAACATTTGCATCACTCCAGAAAAATAAATAAAAAGAAAAAAGAAAAAGCTCATGCATGCCATACATCTTATCCCTCCCTCTCATTTACCACTAGTGTTTCCATCTACCCAATTTATTTTACCCTTTGTCCCTTCATATATTGATTTTTTAATATATTTATTTGTTATCCAATTTTTTTACTCATTTGTCCATACCCTGGATATGAGAAACATAGACACAAGGGTTTCACAATCACACAGCTGCACTGTAAACATTATATTTTTATACAATCATCTTCAAAAATCTAGGCTACTGAAACACTGTTCAACAATTTCAGTTCTTTCCCTTTAGACTTTCCAATAACCAAAAACTAAAAAGGGATATCTATATAATGTATAAGAATGACCTCTGAGATAACCTCTCAACTCTGAAATCTCTTAGCCACAGAAACTTTACTTTGTCTCACTTCTGTCTTCCCCCTTTTTGTCAAGAAGGTTTTCTCAATCTTTTGATGTCAGGTCAGAGCTTGTCCCAGGATTTCTGTCCCACATTGCCAGGGAGATTTACACTTCTGAGAGTCATTTCCCATATAGGAGGGAGGGCAGTAAGTTCACCTGGTGAGTTAACTTAGAGAGAGACGCCACATCTGAGCAACAAAAGATGTTCTCTGGGAGGGATCTTTTAGGCCTAATTTTAAGTAGGCTTAGCCTATCTTTTGTAGGAATACGTTTCATAGGGGCAAAACCCAAGATCAGAGGCTCAGCCTATTGATTTGGTTGTTTCCACTGCTTGCAAGAATACCAGAAACTTCAAATGGAGAAGATGAATATTTTCTTCATTTTCCTCATTATCCCAAGGGAACTTTGCAAATACTTCTTTATTCACTGTCAAAATCGCTCTGGAATTTATCAGGGCATCACCCTAACTTGGACAATCCAGCAAACTCTCACCTTATTCATGATTCCATGTACTTATCGTGTTCAACAAAACTGACCATACAAATTAAATTAGGAAATACACTACCCAATATATAAATTTTTCACCAAACAAACATCTCTTTCTTTAGTCTCACACAGAAGTTGAAGTTTTAAAATATGGAGGATATCATCCTTTACCCAAGTCTTATGATATACCTTAGTCTTATCCAGACAGCTTCATTCACATCACTCCTTGAAGACTGATCATTTTTTCAACAGTTTCTGTATGGAGTACTGCTGACTTTCATAGATTCAGAGTTCTAATTCTGAGTCTCAGACTTCACATAAACATCCTTTTTCTAGGAAATATCATGTTATATACAAACAGCTCACTATTTCAGAATTTAGAATTAACACTTGCATCTTCTGAATATATGTGACTTCCGGTAAGAGCTTGCAATCTGGGACCCTTTACAATAAGTCCTGACATGATAACCTATACTCTTGACTTTAACTCACCAAATTTTATATTATTGTTAATCCATATGATTGAGGCATGATAACATTTGATTTTTGTTCCTGATAGTTCATTCAACCTACAGCTCTTAATGTTCATACACCTAGTTGCATGCCTCAAAACTTCATTCATTCTTGCAGGGGGTCAGTAGTCCACTGTGTGTATACAGCATACTTCCCCTTTCCATTCCACAATTGTTGTGCCTTTAGGCCACATGCATTCATTGTGGGTAGGGAACACTGCAGCCAGAAACATCAATGTGCAAATTTTCATTTGTGCCCATACATTCAGTTCCTCCAGGTATATACTGAACAATGAGTCTTCGGGGTCATATGGCAAACCCATGTCTAGCCTCCTATGGAAAGATTATACTGCTCTCCAAGAGGCTGCACATCTCATTTCCCTATCAACAGCTAATTGGTACATCTCTTTCTCTGCATTTCTCTAGCACTTATTTCTCTCTGTTCATTTTTAAACAGTTTTATTCATATGTCATACAATCTAACCCCAGTGTACAGACATGCCTTCACCGCCATTCTCTATCTGAAGACTATCAGGTGTCATAAAATAAAAATTGACATACAAAATGGATTCTGCAGCATGAGAACACCTTCAGTTTCTCTCCCTCAGCAGCTCTTCTGACAGGACCTGATGTGATAGCAAGATAGTGAGCACAAACATGCCAACACCCCACCCACCATAGGCCAGACCAGATACCCATGAGCATGAACTCATGCTCTGCACTAGTCTGATATCTCCCAGTGATGCCTGCAACCACACATCACCCCCACCCCTCTTGGCACAGTTTTTTCTTTAAAACCACAAGCTGTCAGAAAGACAGTTGGAGCCATTTTTCCTTTCTCTTTCACTAGCAGGATTTGCTGCCTCCCAGCTGCCTGCTCTCCCTTTGCTGTCAATCTATTTCTTTCGAGCAATAAACTATTAAGCTGTAACTCACTGTCACCTGTGGAATCCTTTAGCGACCCTGGGCCTAACAAAGACATCCATCTCCTTTTCTTCCACAAAGAATCCATACCCTTTTCCCAATGCCCCCATGTAATGTTTTTGTCACATTCGGTGGAAGCATATTACAATGATACAGCTGAGTATATACCCTAGCTAGCACTGATTATACTTTTTCCCATATACCATCTATTTTCAACACCTTACAAAATTGACATTCATTTGTTCTCTCCTACATAGAAATATTTTTAAATTTGTACATTTAATCAGTATCATTGTCCACTTTAGACCTTCCTAAATTATACCATCTCAGAATTTATCCTCTCTCTTTCCTTATGGTTTCATATGTGCCCCCCAGCATGTCTCCCTCTATTATACATTCAGCTTCATTCAATGTATTTATATTGTGCTACAATCTGGTAGTACTGTGATATCCATTTCTGAAATTTATAATCATTTCTATTGCACAATATGTGCTCCTTCAGCACCAGTTTCACAATCTCTACCCTATTTTTATCTCCTGATAACATGTGTTCTTAACTTCAATTCTGCAAGTTCACTCATTACTATTAGTTCATATCAGTGAGACCATAGAGCATTTACCCTTTTGTTTCCGGCTAATTTCAGTCAGAATAATGTCCTCAAGTTTCATGCACATTGTTACATGCTTCATGACTTTATTCTGTCTTACAGCTGTGTAATATTATATTGTATGTATATAAGACAGTTTGTTTAGCCACTCTTCCATTGATAGACGTTTGTGCTTTTCTTTTTCCATCTCTTGACAATTGTAAATAATGTTGTTATAAACATTGATGTGGAAATGTCAATTTGTGTCTGTTCCCTCAAGTCCTCTGAAAATATACCTAATAATGGGACTGCTGGATCATATGGCAATTCTATACTTAGCTCCTGAAGAACCACCAAACTGCATTGTTGATCAAATGTACCATTTTATGTTCACAGCAACAGTGGATAAGTGTGCCAGTCTCTCCACATACTATCCAAAACTTGTCATTTTCTGTTTTCTGTTGTTGTTGTTAATGGTTTTTTCAGTAGGTGTCATATGATATCTCATTGTGGTTTTTATTTGCATTTCCCCAAAGCCAGTGAAGGTGAACATCTGTTCATGCACCCTTTAGCCTTTTGTATTTCCCCTTCTGAGAAGTGTCTGTTTATGTCTTTGGCCTATTTTTTATTTGAATAGTTTGTCTTTTGTTGTTTAGTTGAAGAATCTGTGTAGTCTGGATGCTAAACCTTTATCTCATGTGCGCTTTACAAATATTGTTTCTCACTGATTGACTGCATTTTTATATTTTTGATGAAAGTTCTTTGATGCCCAAAGGTGTTTAATTTTGAGGTATTCCCATTTATCACTTTCTTCAGTGCTTGTGCTTTGTATAGAAGAGCTAGGAAACCACTTCCTATTACAAGTTTTATAAGATATTACCCTGCATTTTCTTCTAAAACTTATATGGTCATAGCTCTAATACTTGATCCATTTTGTGTTTATTTTTGTACAGAGTGTGTGAAATGAATCCTTTTTTATTCTTTTGTGTATGGATATCCAGTTCTACAAGCACCAATTATTGAAGAAGCTGCTCTGTGTCAGGAGTGTTGGCTTGTCTGCCTTATCAAAGCTCAATTGTCCATAGATGAGATTATCTATATTTGAACACCCTATTCAATTCCATTGGTCAGTATTTCTATCTTTATGCCAGTACCAAGCTGTTTTGACCACTATAGCTTCATATTATGTTATACATGTAATCCAAGACATGTACTAATCAGATTGTCAGATGTCAAAGACAAAGAGAAACTTTTGACAGTAGCAGGAGAAAAACCATCTGTCACATACAAGGTAAGCCAAAGAAGGCTATGTATGAATTTCTCAGCTGAAACCATGGAGGTGAGAAGGCAGTGGGATGATATATTAACTATTCTAAAAGAGAAAAACTGTCAACAAGAATGTTATATACAGCAAAATTGTACTTCAAAAATGTGGGGGAAAATAAAACATTTTCAAACAATCCCTGAGAGAATTTGTGACTAAGAGACCAGCTCTGCAAGAGATACTAAAGGGAACACTACAGGCAGATTCGAAAAGGCAGGAGAGAAAGGTGTGTTGATGAGTGTAGAAATGAACACTAGTAGTAAAGGTCAAAAGAGAAAAAAATTAAAAATGACAAATCCCAAAAGACAAAATAGTAGAAAAAATTACTGACTTTATGGAAATAACACTAAAGGTTAATGGATTAAATTCCCCAATCAAAAGACATAGACTGACTGGATGGATTATAAAACAGGACCCACCTATACGCTGTCTACAGGAGATTCATTTAAACCCAAGAACAAAAGTAAGTTCAAAGTGAAACATTGGAAAAAGATATTTCATGCCAAAAACATTCAGAAATGAACATGAGTAGCTATATTAATATCTGACAAATTAGACTTCAATTGTAAAACAATTGAAAGAAAGACATTATGTATTAATAAAAAGAACAATTCAACAAGAAGATATAACAATCATAAATATTTATGCACAGAACCAGAGTGCTCAAAAATACATGAGGCAAACATTGAAAACACTGAAGGGAGAAATAGACACATCTACCATAATATTTGGACACTTCAATTCCCTGCTCCCATCAATGGATAGAACATCTAGACAGAGGATCAATAAAGAAACAGAGAGTTTGAATTATAGAAAAAATGAGCTAGACTTAACAGGCATTTACAGAAGATTACAACTCATAATAGCAGGATACAGCTTTTGCTCAAATGCTCAAGGATCATTCTCAAGGATAGACCATATGCTGGGTCACAAAGCAAGTCTCAATAAAATAAAAAAGGCAAAAATCATACAAAACACTTTCTCAGATGATAAAGGATTGATATTTTACATCAATAGCAGGCAGAAGGCCAGAAAATTCACAAATAGATGGAGGCTAAAAAGCACCTTCTAAAACAACCAGTGGGTCAAAGAAGAAATGAAAGAAGTCAATAAATATTTTGCGGTAAATGAAAATGAAAGCACAACATATCAAAATTTTTGATGCAATAGAGGCAGTGCTAATAGTGAAATTTATTGCTACAAATGCCTCTATCAAAAAGAAAAAAACAGAAATCAGGGAATCAACTGTTCACTTGGAAGAACTAGGGAAGGAACAGCAAACTAAATCCAAAGCAAGCAAAAGGAAAGAAATAATGAAGATGAGAGTAGAAATAAATGAAATTGAGTACATAAAAACAATTGAGAATTTCAAGAAAACCAGAAGTTTGTTCTTTGTGGAAATCAATGAAATTGATAGACCCTTAGCTAGGTTGATAAAAGGAAAAGAGAGAGGATGTAAATAAATAAAATCAGAAATAGAAGAAGAGACATAACCACTGACCCCACAGAAAAAGGAGGCAATGAAAGGATACTATGAGCAACTATATGTTAATAAACTGGACAAAATGGATGAAATGGACAACTTCTTAGAAAGACATGAACAACTAACATTGACTTCAGGCAAAATAGATGACCTCAACAAACCAATCACAAATAAAGAGATTGATGAGTCAACAAAAAACCCCCCCCCCAAAAAAAGTTCAGGACCAGATGGCTTCACATGTCAATTCTACAAATCATTCAAGAAAGAAGTAGTACCAATCCTGCTCAAACTCTTCAAAAAATTGAAGAGGAGAGAAGGCTACCTAACTCATTTATGAAACCAACATCACCCTCAAACCAAAGCCAGAGAAAGATACTAAAAGAAAAGGAAATCAGGGAGCAATCTCTCTAATGAATATAGATGCAAAAATCCTCAACAAAATTTTTTGAAACCGAATCCAGCAGCACATTAGAAGAATTACACACCGTGACTAAGTGTGATTTATTCCAGTTATGCAAGGATGGTTCAACATAAGAAATCTAATTAATGTAGTACATCATATCAATAAATCAAGGCAAAAAAACACATGATCATCTTGATTGATGCAGAAAAGGCATTTGAGAAAATTCAGCATCCTTTCTTTGTGAAAACACTTTGATGGATAAGAATAGAAGGAAACTTTCACAACATGATAAAGGGTATATATGAAAAAACCACACATCTTCCTCCTCAAAGGGGAAAGACTGAAAACTCTCCCCCTATGATCAGGAAAAAGACAAGGATGCCCACTGTCACCATTGTTATTCAACATTGTGTTGGAAGTTCTAGCCAAATCAATTAGGCAAGAAAAACAAATTAAAAGCATCCAAATTGGAAAAGAAAAAGTGAACCTCTTACTGTTGGCAGATGATAAGGTACTACATGTCAAAACCCTTCAAAAATGCACAGCAAAAATACTAGAGCTAACAAATGCATACAGCAAAGTGGCAGGATACAGGATGAACACACAAAAATCAACAATGTTTCTATGTACTAACAATGAGCAATCTGAGGAGCAAATCAAGAAAAAAATTCCATTTAAAATAACCATCAAAAGAATCAAATATTTAGGAATAAATTTAACAAAGGATACAAAAGAACTATACACAGAAAATGACATGACATAGCTAAAAGAAATCAGAAAGAACCTAAATAAATGGAAGGACATACAGTGTTCATGTATGGGAAGACTAAATATAGTTATATCAATTTTACCTAAATTGATTTATAGATTCAATGAAATACAAACTGAAATTCCAAAAACTTATTTTGGAGAAATAGAAAAAACAATAACTGAATTTCTTTGGAAAAGCAGGGTGCCCCAAATAGCTAAAAATATCTTGAGAAAGAAAAATGAAGCAGGAGGTCTCACACTACCTGACTTGAAAGCATATTATGGAGCTACAGTGCTCAAAACAGCATAGTATTGGCATGAAGATAGATGTACTGACCATTGGAATCAAATAGAGTGCTCAGATATGGACCCTCTCATCTATGGACAATTGATCTTTGATAAGGTGGTCAAGCCAACTCACCTGGGACAGACCAGCTTCTTCAATAAATGGTGCTTGGAGAACTGGATATCCATATGCAAAAAAAAATGAAAAATGATCTATATCTCACACCCCATACAAAAATTACCACAAAATGGATCAAAGACATAAACATTAGAGCTAAGGCCATAAAACTTTTAGAAGAAAAATATAGGGAAATATCTTGTAGCTTTCCTTCTTGTAGCCTTGATTCTTGAAGATGGTTTTATAATGATATAGCTTTTGCAATGTGACTGTGTGTTTGTGACAACCTTGCATCTGATGCTACATTTATCTAAGGTATGGACAGATGAGTGAAATGTATGGATAAAAATAAATATTGGGGAGACAAAGGTTAAAATATATTGGTTATATTCAAATAGTAGTGGCAAATGAGAGGGAGGAGTAAAGGGTATGTCATGTATGAGTTTTTTCCTTTTTATTTGCTTTTCTGGAGTGATGCAAGTGTTCTAAAAATGATCATGGTGATGAATATACAACTGTGTGATGATATTATGAGCCATTGATTGTATACCATGTATGGAATGTTTTTGTGTTAAAGTTTATCAATAAAAATATTTTAAAAGTATGTATATCATCACTTATTTAGGTACTTGTTAATTTATCTCAACAATATTTTGAACTTTTTGGTGTACAAGTATTTTGAAATTTTTGTTAGATTCCTCCTAAATATTTCTTATTTTTGAAGTAATTATTTTAAATTTTCAATTAACAATTGTTCTTTGATAGTATTTAGAAATACTAATATTTTTCATTTATTGTCCTTTTATCCTGCAACCTTGGTGTCATGGTTAGGTTCATGTGTCAACTTGGCCAAGTGGTGGTTCCTGTTTGTGTGGTTGGGCAAGTGTTGGCCTGTCTGTTGCGATGAGGACATTTCATAGAATTAGATCATGATCATGTCAGCTACATCCACAGCTGAGTCCGTTTGTAATCAGCCAAAGGGGGGTGTCTTCTGCAATGAGTAATGCTTAATCTGATCACTGGAAGCCTTTTAAGGAGGATTCAGAAGAGACAGTTTCTTCCTGTCTCAGCTGGTGAGCCTCTCCTGTGAAGTTCATCCAGACCCTCCATCGGAATCATTGGCTTCACAGCCTGCCCTGAGGATTTTGGACTCTGCATTCCCATCGACACGTGAGACACTTTTATAAATTTTATATTTGCAAGTGTTCCTTGTTGCTTCTGTTTCTCTAGAGAACCCTAACTAATGCACTTGGTAACCTCACTTGAATTCCATTAGCATTTTTATAGATTCTATTAGATTTTCTCAATAGTCAATTCTGATTTGAATTACTTTTATTTCTTTTTTCTTGTCTGATTCCACTTATTAGAAACTCCAGTACAATGTTGAATAGAAGTTGTGAGATGCTATTGTTGCCATGTTCCTGATCTTAGGCGGAAGGCATTCTGCTTTTTATCGTTAAGTATATTGGCTGTAGGTTTCTCATAGAGGATCTGTATCAAGTTAAGGAAGGCTCTTTCTCTTCCTTGTTTGCTAAATATTTTTTACAGGAATGAATATCCAATTTGTCCAATGCTTTGTGTGTGTGTGCGTGTGTGTGTGTGTGTGTGTACGTGGCCCAAGAATCGAACTGGGGTCTCCTGTTCAATGACCCATGCATCTCCTGTCCAATGCTTTTTGTAGGTAAATTGGCAGGATCATATTTTATTGTAAATATATTAAATTGAATCTATTTATATTTGAATATTATGCCAGCACTGAAATCCTTCTAAAAGCAACACTTGGTCAAGGTGCATTGTAGACATAATTAGATTCAATATGTTAACATCTCGTTTATAAATTTTGCAACTATTTTCATGAGAGATATTGGTCTGTAGCTTTCTTTTCCTACAATATATTTGTCCAGTTTTGTTTGGGGGTACCACTGTCATGAACCCAACAATGCACTGCTATGATTCTTGTTTTATGCAATCTTGTACATTTTAAAGAAGTTAAGAGAAGTAAAAGAAAGCTATATTTGTATAGTATTTTATATTACCCATGTATATATCTTTTCTGATGCTCTTAAATTATTTCCAGTAGATTTGAGCTACCATCTGGTCATCATTTCTCTTCAGCAGAAATATTCTTTCTAGTATTTCTTTTAAGGCAAGTTTACTAGCAAGGAAGTCTCCTAGTTTTGTTTATATGGTAATGTATTATCTCATCTTTTAGAGGATAGTTTTGCTCGATTGATTTTTTTTGTTTGACATTTTTTTGTCCTTCCAGCCCTTAGAATATGTCATTTCACTGAATCTGTCATTCATTGTTTTTGATAAAGTCAGATATTAATTGGTTTGTTTTCTTGTATGTGATTAGTCATTTTTCACTTGCTGTTTTTGAGATTTAACCTTTATCTTTCAACAATTTGATTATGGTGTGCATAAAAGGATCACTTCATGTTTATCCAATTTTGGGTGTGCAGATATCAGATATGTAGATTAACATTTTCTTCAAATTTTGCCATTTTCAGCTATTATTCTTTTAAATATATATTTTTAAACTTTATCTGTTTCCCCTCATCCTGGAACTCCCAGTACATATATGTTAATATATCTGATATACTCCTACATGTCTTTAAGGCTGTGTTAAGTTTTCTTCATTCTTCCTTCTTTACGACCTTCAGATATGAAAATTTCTATTGATTTATCTTTAAATACACTGATTCTTTCTTCTGCTTTCTCAAATATTCTGTTAAGTCATTCTGCTGATTTTTTGCATTGCCTATATTGTAGTTTTTAAAGCGACTTTATACACACACCATACAATTTATCCAGATTTATTCCAGTTTGCTAGCTGCCAGAATGCAACACACCAGAGATGGATTGGATTTTAATAAAAGGGGATTTGTTTCATTAGTTCTTCAGAGGAAAGGCAGCTAACTTTCATCTGAGTTTCTTTCTTACGTGGGAAGGCTCAGGGTAATCTTTGCTGGCCTTCTCTCAAGGCCTCTGGGTTTCAACAACTTTCCCTGGGGTGCTTCTCTTCTGTATCTCCAAAGACCTGGGCTGAGCTGCGAATCCTGAGATGAGGTATGCTCAGCTACTTGGGCTGTGCTACGTTGTTCTCTCTCATTTAAGCCCCAGCCAATTAAGTCAAACATCATTCATTGCAACAGGCATGCCTCCTAGCCAACTGCAGATGTAATCAGCAACAGATGAGGTTCATGTACCACTGGCTCATGTCCACAGCAACAGAACTAGGCATGTTCACCTGGCCAAGTTGACAACTGGATCTAACTATCACAAAACTGCTCAATCATTGGCTCTCAGTACAATCATAGAACTGTGCTTACATTGCCAAATAAATATTTGAATTTTTAAGGTTACAGAAAGACAACCCCCATGCTCCTTATCCCCCCACTTTTGACACTTAGCTTTAGAGTTGTACCTTTATTACAATTTGATGAAAGACCATTTAGACATTACTGTTAACTATAGTTTAAGAATTTTCACTAGGTGCATTTTTCCCATATACCTCCCATATACCATATACCATATACCTCCAGGAACTGAATGGAAGAACTCCTGGGGGTACATCATACACCAGTCTGAAATGGGTGGAACTGCTGAGATCCCACACAGCACTCTCATTAAATAGAAATGTGGGCACTCTCAAACTTCACCATTGACTCAGGCAAGGCCAGAATTGAGGCATGCCTGAGAGACAAACTAACTAGTAAGGAGAATGGGGATAATTTGTTAAAGATGTGTCTTTCCCAAGCAAAAGGGTCAGGGCATAGCTCAAATGGCTGCCCTCCTTTAGGGAACGAAGGCCACAGGAACTGTAATACAGAAGCAACATAACCCAACTTCTACCTCACACTCTGTCTCAACCACAACAATGGCATTGATAGGTTGCTTAGAATTAAAGGCACTACATTGCTTTACACTGGTGGGAAGCTGCAGACTGACAAGCACTACAAGTTGGGCAGGACAGAAAAAGCACAAAGTCTAGAGTCTTCATAGGAACATTTGACAAATAGCTGGATCTCATATCAAGGAAACTTGATGCTGGTTGCATCCTCCTCTGAGACATGAACCTATGTGGTCTGAGAAAACATAACTGTGGTTGATCATATCTGAGGTGACCCTCCTCAAAGAAAGTTTCATATAGGCAGAAAAAGAACCAGAAGAACTGAAAAATTCTGATCAAGCAGAAGCTATGTTAGAGGTCTAGAATAAGTTGAAATTAATGCCAAAGAACAGATAGAGACCAAAGTAGACTACAAATAAAACTCTAGTAAAAGATTGAAAATGACTTCCAGAATAAACAAATTAAGGAAATCCAATTCCTAGATGCCAGCAAAAAATAGCAAGCTAGTCTAGGAAAATTGTACATATGGCCCAGTCAAAGGAGCAAACCAATATTTCAAATGAGATACAGGAGTTGAACTGTCTAATTAAGGATGTTTGAACAGACATGCAAAATCATAAGTTGACAGAAGATATGGCAAAAGAGATGAAGAATATAAGGAAGACATTGGTTGAACAAAAAGACGACATTGGAAGATTGAAAAAAAGTGGAAGAACACATGGGAATGGAAGACACAATAGAAAAGATGAAAAAATGGAGATCTAAAATACCATATATGAAAAGACAGAAGAAAGGATTAGTGAACTAGAGGACAGGACATCTGAAATCCCACACACAAAAGAATAAATAGGAAAAAGAATAGAAAAGTATGAGCAGGGACACAGAGGATTGAACGACAACAAGAAACAAACAGATATGTATTATGGGTGCCCCAGAAGGAGCAGAGAAGGGAAAAGTGGCAGAAAGACTAATGGAAGAAATAATCACTGAAAATTTGACATCTCTTATGAAAGACATAAAATTACAGGTCAAAGAAATGCAATATACCTTAAATAGAATAGATTCAAATAGACCTATTCCAAAACACTTACAAATTGTATTGTCAAATGTCAGAGAAAAAGGGAATTCTTCAAGCAGCAAGAGAAAAACAGTTCCTTACATACAAGTAACAAGGGAAACTCAATAAGATTATGTGCAGTTTTCTCAGTAGAAATCATGAAGTTGAGAAGGCAGTGGTATGATATATTTAAGATCCTAAAAGAGAAAAACTGTCAACCAAGAATTATATACACAGAAAAACTGTTCTTCAAAAATGAAGTGGGGTGCAGTGCAACAGTGGCTCAGGGGCAGAATTCTCACCTGCCAGGCCAGAGCCCCAGGTTCGATTCCCAGAGCCTGCCCATGCCAGAAAAAGTTAAAAAAAAATGCAGAGGAGTTTAATATATTTTCAAACAGTCACTGGGAGAGTGTGTGACTAGGAAACTGGCTTCACAAGAAATACTGAAGGGAGTACTACAAGCAGACAGGAAAATACAGGAGAGAGTTTGGGACAAGCATGCATAAAGGAAGACTCTCAGTAAAGGTAAAAAGAAAAGAAAAATAAGATGAGACATATAAATCCAATAGAAAAATGATAAAAGAAAATAATGCATTTACAGTAATAACACTAAATGTTAATGACTAAATTCTCCAATCAAAAGATATAGACTGGTAAAATGGATTTAAAAAGAGGACCCATCTATATGCTGTCTATAGGAGACATACTTTAGACCCAAGGACAAATACAAATTGAAAGTGACAGGTCAACAGAAGATATTTCATGCAAACAACCACCAAACAAGAGCAGGAGTAGCTATAATAATATCAAACATAAAACAATTAGAAGAGACAAAGATGGACACTATACATTAATAAAAGTAACAATTCATCAAGAAGACATAATCACATATTTATGCACTGAGCCAGAGTGCCCCAAAATGCATGAGGCAAACACAGACAACAACGAAAAAAGAAGTACATAGATCTATAATAATAGTTGGAGTTTTCAGTTCACCACTCTCATCAATGGATAAAATATCTAAAAAGAGGATCAGTAAGGAAACGAAGATTTTAAATAATGCCACAAATGAACTAGACTTAGACATTTA
The DNA here is from genome assembly GCA_004026745.1 of Myrmecophaga tridactyla. Classification (NCBI taxonomy): domain Eukaryota; kingdom Metazoa; phylum Chordata; class Mammalia; order Pilosa; family Myrmecophagidae; genus Myrmecophaga; species Myrmecophaga tridactyla. Next base: position 154,987 of record PVIY010000277.1, on the reverse strand, counting down.
CAAAATATTATGCAATTCAACAGCAGGATACACATTTTCTCACATGTTCATGGATGATTCACAATACAAACCATATTCAGGATCACAAAGCAAGTCTCACTACATTTAAAAGATAGAAATTATACAAAACACTTCCTTGGATAACAATGCAATGAAGTTGGAAATCAATAATAAACAGAAGATCAGAAAATTCACAAATGTATGAAGGCAAAACAACTAGTAGGACAAGAAAGAAAGTACAAAATATTTCAATAAATATCACTAGACAAATGAAAATGAAAACGCAATATATCAAAATTTATGGGATGCTAGAAAAGTGGTAATGAGAGAAAAAGTTATTACCTTAAATACCTATATTAAAGAAGAAGAATAATGAAAATTGAGGAAATAACTGTTACCTGGATGAACTAGAGAAAGAAGTGTAAGCTAATTCCAAAAGAAAACAGAAGGAAAAAAGTAACAAAGATTAGAGGAGAAATAAATGAAATTGAGAATATGAAAACAGTAGAGAAAATTAACAAAACCAGAAGTTGTTTCTTTCAGAGGATGCAAATAAGTAAAATAAAAAATGGGACAGTGGACATAACTATATACTCCACAGAAATAGAGGAGGTAATGAGAGGATACTATGAGCAATTAATGCTAATAAACTAGACAACCTGAATGAAACAGACAACTTCTTAGAAAAGCATGAACAACCTACATTGATTCAAAAAGAAACAAATGACTTCAACAAACAAATCACAAGTAAAGAGATTGAATCAGTCATCAAGACACTCTCCCTCAAAAAGTCCAGGACCAGATGGCTTCACACGTGGATTTTACAAAGCATTAAAAAACAAATTAGTCCCAATTCTGCTTAAACTGTTTCAAACATTAAAGAGATGGGAGGGCTTCCTAATTCAGTCTATGTAGCCAACATCACCTTAATGCCAAAGCAAGAAAAGATACCATAAATAAAGAAAATGAGAGACCAATCTTGTGAATGAACATAGATGCAAAAAACTAACAAAATACTTGAAAATTGAATCCAGAGACACATTAAAAGAATTGTACTCCATGACCAAGTGGAATTTATTCCAGGTATGAAAGACTGGTTCAACACAAGAAAATCATTTAATGTAATTCACCACATAAATAAATGAAAGCAGAAAAACCATTCTTCTTGATCAATGCAGAAAAGGCCATTGGACAAAATTTAATATCTTTTCTTGATGAAAATACTTCAAATGATAGGAATAGGGGGAAGTTTCCCCATGATGATAAAGGGAATATATGAAAAAACCCATAGTTAACATAATCCTCAATGGGGAAAGACTGAAAGCTTTCCTTGTAAGATCAGGATCAAGACAAGGATGCTCACTGTCACCATTGTTATTCAACATTGTGATGTAAGTACTATTCAGAGCAATTAGACCAGAAAAAGAAATGAAATGTACCCAAGTTGGAAAGGAAGAGGCAAAACTATCACTGCTTGCAGATAATTTGATACTATATGTAGAAAATCATGAAAAATCTACAGCAAAGCTACTAGAACTAATAAATGAGCACAGCAAAGTGTCAGGATAGAAAATAAGCACCCCCAAATCACTAGTGTTTCCATACAATAGTAATGAACAATGTGAGGATGAAATCAAGAAAAAATTTTCATATATATTACCAAAAACCAAATGAATCAAATATTTAGCAATAAATTTAACTGAGGACACAAAAAATCATGCACAAAAGAACACAAGAAACTACTAAAAAAAATCATGGAAGACCTAAATAAATGGAAGAGCATACCATGTTCATGGATTGTAAGGCTAAATATAGTTAAGATGTCAATTCTATCCATATTGATTAATCGATTGCAATTCTAATTAAAATTCCAACAACTTACTTTGCCAAAATATATACCAGTGGTCAAATTTATTTGGAAGGGCAGGGTGCCCCGAATACCTAAAAAGTCATGAGATAGAAAAATGAGGTGGGAAGTCTCACACTACCTGACTTGAAAGCATATTTCCAAGCTACAGTGGTCAAAACAGCATGGTACTGGCATAAGGACAGATATACTGACCAAGGGTATTGAATTTAGTCTACAGAAATAAGACCTCTCATCTATGGACAATTGAATTTAGGAAAGGCAGTCATGTCAACCCAATCAGGGCATAGCAACCTCTTCAATAAATGGTGTTGAAGAACTAGATATCCATATATAAAAGAATGAAAGAATACCCATATCTCATACATGATACAAAAATTAACTCAAAATGGATGAAAGAACAAAACATTAGACACAATTCCATAAAAATTTTAGAAGAAAATTTAGGAAAATAACATATAAATCTTGGGATAAGAGGTGGTTTTCCAGACCTTACACTCAAATTGTGAGTAATGAGAAACGAAGTAGATAAATGGGATACCTTTAAATTTAAACACTTTTGCACATCAAAGAAAGGTGTCAGTGAAGTAAAAAAGGCAGCCTGCACAATGGGAGAAAATATTTGGAAACCAAATATCTGACAAGGTTTTAATATACAGAATATATTAAGAGATCTACAAGCCAACACTGAAAAGACAAACAACCCAATTACAAAGTGGGTAAAAGATATGAACAGATATTTCCCAGAATAGGCAATTCAAATGGCTAAACAAAAGGCAATTGAAATGATGCTCAACTTCATTGGCTGTTAGGGAAATGCAAATAAAATCCACAGTGAGATATCATCTCACATCCACTAGAATGACCATTATTAAAAAAAAAATGAAAACAACAAGTGCTAGAGAGGCTGTGGAGAAAGAGTCACATTTATTCCCTTTAGGTTGGAATGTAGAATGCTGCAAGTGCTCCAGAAGGCTGTTTTGTAATTCTTCAAGAAATTAAGTATAGAATTGCCATATGATCGACCAATCCCATTATTAAAGATATAGTCAGAGGCCTGAAAACAAAGACACAAATGGGCATTTGCAAACTGAGTTTAGGTGGCATTATTCATGATTGCCAAGAGATGGAAACAACCAAAGTGCTTATCAACAGATGAGTGGCTAAACAAGCCATAGGAAAATTACACAGCTCTAAGTCAGAGTAAAGTCATGAAGCATGTATCAGCATGCATGAACTTTGATGAATTTATGCTGAATGATATTGTCAGAAACAAAAAGACAACTATTGTATGGTCTCACTAATATGAATTAACATTAATGAGTGAACTTTGAGAGTTAAAGTTAAAAACACAGGTGATCAGGAGATAGAAAGAGGGTAGAGATTGATCATTTGGTGCTGAAGAATTACAGAATATGAAACAAGACTGATTATAAATGTTCAGAAATGGATAGAACAATACTATTTGATCTTAGCCCAGTATTATAAGTACACTGAATGATGCTAAATGTGGGTATGGCTGAGAGAGAACTGATGGGGTCAAGTTTTTACCAGAAGGAAATATAGGACATAAAGACAGAGATGACATAAGTTAGGAATGTCTAGAATGAACAATAATAGTGCTAAAATCTACAAATATAAAATCGTTTTTGCATAAGGGAGAACAAATAAATGTAAACATTGCAAGATGTTGAAAATTGCATGTTATAAAGGAAAAACTACAATCAGTGCAAGCCAGTGTCTACAGTCAACAGTAATCCTGAAACATGTCCACTGAATGTAACAAATGTCAAAACTAAATACCAAATTAAATCTCAAAACTAAATACCAAAACTAAATGCCAAAACTAAATGCCAAAACTAAATGTCAACAGGTGGGTGCCATGGGGGAGGGGTATGGATTCTTTGAGGAAGAAAAGGAAATGTCTCAATATTGATTATGGTAGTGAAAGCATGGATATTTACTTAGGTTTGATCATATACTGTGTGAATAAAACTGTTTAAAAATGAACACAGAGAACTTCCAGGAAGATGGCCAAATAGAGTAGCTTGAGACTAGCCCTGCTCCCCCAAAAAGTTAGAGAAGGGACAGGAGGGCAACTGAGATGTCGATTCGGGAGTGTGCTTGACTTGGGAGAGCCTTCTGCATGACATGGGGCAGCCCTGGTTGCAGAGGCCAAGGAACTGATAGGCAGAAAGTTGGAGCCTGGTGGAGAGGTGCAGAGCCCACAGGAGTGTACGGACATGGGCTGGAGACTAGGAAGTAAACCAGGCCACATTCCTTGGGTGCACTATGCTCACCAGTGCAGCCCATGACTAGTGACTCACCCCAAACCCCAAGAACGCAAACCCCATCACCTACTCACATTCCCCATGCTCCAGGAGCCCCCACTCCACCAGCCCTCAGTGCACTTATCTTCCCCACACCCCCACTCCAAGTGCAGCCCAACCACCTTTCCTACACACCTTCTGAGCACTACCTCCTATCCCTGTTCCCTGAAGGCTGTTGCCAGTACAGAAAGGCTGAGGGCACTAACCTCCATACCTAGGCTACCCCTGCCCCCTTGCCCATAGTATTGCACAGCCTCATCCCACCCCCCTGAGCTCTGTGCATCCATTTTACAGCACTCCTAGGCCCACACATGCACACAGGCCCCCAATCACATCATCCAGCTTTGGGAACCACATTTTACAACATGGCCCTAAGCCACACTTCCGAGCTCTGATAAAGTGCTGACCTGTGAAGCCAGGTCACATGTGCCACTAATCCATGAAGGCATGATCTTGACACACTGTCACAGATCTATGCATACACATAATGGGCCCCATCCCTTAGAACAGTGCATACTAGTGTTATGCACCCAAAACTGCCGTACCCACACAGCTACATCCTCCCTGGCCACAGGGCAAAAACCATGTTCACAAGCATCAGTGTAACATCCCCAAACTACACCTATACCTGACCTGAAACAAATCATCACATTGAGTGCCCCATCCCATACCCTGTTTCCTGACATACAACCATCCTGCAAATGCAAGACCTTAGACTATGGAAAGAAATCAACTCCCAAAGTAAATCAATCAAGATATTTACATGTCAGGAAGACAGGAGACGATCATTAAGCATATCACAATGCAGACAGATATAGCCCAGACTAATGACCAAATTAAAACACCAGAGGAGACACAGATGTTTGGAACAACTAATCAAAGATGTTCATACAACTCTACTTAATAAAACAAGTGGGATAACAAATGACATAAAGAAGATCAAGAAGACAGTAGAAGAGTATAAAGAGGAATTTGAAAGAATAAATAGAAAAGGAGCAGATATCACAGAGATTAAAGACTCTGTTGACAAAATAAAAACATACTAGGGGCACACAACACCAGATTTGGAGATGCAGAAAAAAGAATAAGTGATATAGAGGACAGGATAACTGACTTTGAAGACTCAAAACAGCAAATGGCTTAAAAAGATGGAAAAAATTGAACTGGATCTCAGGGAAATGATGGACAAAACACAGCATGAAAATATAAGAATCATTGGTATCCCAAAAGGAGAAGACAGGAGTAAAGGGTTAGGAAGAATAGTTGAGGATATAATAGGGGGAAACATTCCAACCCTCATAAAGGACTTAAATATACAAGTCAAAGAAACCCAATGAACTCCAAACAGAATAAATACAAATAAATACAAATACAAATAGGCTTTCCCCAAGGCACATACTAATCAGTCTGTCATATGTTGAAGAGAAACAGAAAATCCTCAATGCGGCAAGAAAAAACAGTGTACTACGTTCAAGGAAACCAAATAAGACAGTTCTAACTACACAACTAGCACCCTGGAAGCAAGAAGGCAGGGGTATGACATATTCAAGATCCTCAAGGAGAAAAACTTCCAGCCAATAATTCTGTACCCAGCCAAATTGCCCTTTACAAAGCTGAAGGAGAGATTAAATTTTTCACAGTTAAAAAATTCCCGAAAGAATTTGTCAACAAGAGACTGGCCCTACAAGAAACACTGAAAGGAGTGTTTCCAGCTAAAAAAAAAAGAAAAAGACAGGAGAGGGAGGTCTGGAGGAGGGTACAGAATTGAAGAGTAGCACTAAGTGTGATTTGAAGAAAACAAAGAGAAAGAGGGAAAAGAGTATATAGATCTGGCAAATAAAATTAAAAAGATAAGATAGTGGATTCAAGAAATGCCTTTTCAGTAATAACTTTAGATGTTTAATGGATTAAACTTACCACTTAAAAGATACAGATTGGCAGAGTGTACTAAGAAACATAATCAAGCCATATGTTGCTTACAAGAGACTCATCTTAGACACAAGGAAACAAAGAGATTGAAAGTGAGAGGATGGAGAAAGATTTTCCACGTAAGTTGTAATCAAAAGAAATAATATCGGGCAAAATAAACTTTAAATATCAAGACATAATAAGAGACAAATAAGGACAATATATACTAATTAAAGGGTCAATTTGCCATGAAGATATAACAATCATAAATGTTTATGCTTCCAATCAAGGAACTCAAAGCACATGAGACAGACATTGGCAAAACTAAAGGGAGTGATAGATGTTTCAACAGTAAAAGTAGGAAACTTCAATGTGCCACTCTCCTCTACAGATAGGGCAACGAGAAAGAAGATCAACAAGGAAACAGAGAAGTTAAATGACTTGATAAATGAATTAGACTTAACAGACATGTACAGATCATTGCACCCTAAAGCACAAGGATATACATTCTTATCTAGTGCTCATGGAACATTTTCCAGGATAGATCATATGCTGGGGCACAAAATACATCTGTCTAAATTTAAAAACATTTAAATTATTCAAAGCACTTTCTCTGATCACAATGGGATGAAGCTGGATCTCAATAACCATCAGAGAATGAGAACAATCACAAATATATGGAGATTAAATAACAAGCTCTTAAATAACCAGTGGGTCAATGAAGAAATTGTTAGAGAAATCAGTAGCTATTGGGAGATGAATGAAAATGAGAATACAACTTATCAGAACTTACGGGATGTGGCAAAGGCTGTGCTAAGAGGGAAATTTATTTACCTAAATGTATATATTAAAAACAAGAATCAGTGAAAATTGATGACTGAACAGCACACATGGAGGAACTTGAGAAAGAACAGCCAACTAACTACAAAGCAAATAGAATAAGAGAAATAACAAAGATTTAAGCAGAGATAAATGAATAGGGGAACAATAGAAGAATAGAAAGAATCACAAAACCAAAAGTTAGTTCCTAGAGAAAATCAATAAAATTGATAGACCACTAGCAAAACTGACAAAAAAAAAGATGATGCAAATGAGCAGAATCAGAAATGAATAGGTGTGCATTACAACAGACCATGAAGAAATTAAAAAAATCATAAGATGATACTATGAGCAACTATACACCAATAAACTAGACAACTTAGATGAAATGGACAAATTCCTGGAGATGCACAAACAAGCTACACTGAATCAGGAGGAAATAAAAGATCTCAACAATCCAATCACAAGTAAAGAGATTCAGTCATGAAAAATCTTCCTACAAAGAAAAGTCCAGGGCCAGATGGCTTCAGAAGGTAATTTTATCAAACATTCCAAATGAACTAACACCAATCCTACTCAATTTTTTCCAAAAAATTGAGGAAAAAGGAACTCTCCTCATTTTATGAAGCTAATATCATTTTAATTCAGAAACTCAGTAATGATGCAATAAGAAAGGAAAATTATAGGCCAATCTCCCCAATGAAAATAGATGGAAAAATTCTCAATAAAATATTAGCAAATCCAAAAACACATTAAAATAATTATTCACACGACCAAGTGGGGTTTATACCATGAATGCAAGGATGATTTGATGCAAGAAAATCAATTAATATAATGCAGCATATTAACAACTGGAAGGGAAATATTACATGATCATCTTCATTGATGCTGAAAAAGCATTTGACAAATCCAGCATCCTTTTCTGGTAAAAACACTCCAAAAGATAGAAATCAAAGGTAACTACCTCAATATGATAAAAGGAAAATGTGAAAAACTGATAGCCAGCATTTTAGTCAATGGAGAGAGACTGAAAGCCTTTCCCCTAAGACCAGGTACAAGACAAAGATGCCCACTCGCACTACTATTATTCAGCATTCTGCTAGAAGTTCTAGCTATAACTATCAGGCAGGACAAAGAAATAAAAGGTATCCAAATTGAAAAGGACGAAATAAAACTCTCATTATTTCCAGATGATAAGATACTATACCTGGAACATCCTGAAAATTTTACAGCAAAGTTACTTGAGTTAATAAACAAATTCAGCAAGGTGGCAAGATATAAAATTAATGTGAAAAAATCAGAAACATTTCCATACACAAGCCATCACCTAGCTGTGGAGTCAGGTAAGGAAAAAATTCCATTCAAAATATCAACTAAAATAATCAAATACTTAGGAATTAACTTAAATAGGGACATAAAGGACTTGTGCACAGAAAGTATATCACAATGCTAAAAGAAATCAAAGGAGAGCTAAATAGGTGAAAAGATTCCCTACTCATGGATAGGAAGGCTAAATATAATTATGATGTCAGTTCCCCCCAAATTGATCTACAGATTCAACACAGTACCAATCAAAATTCCATGAAGATTTGGAAAAGCTAATTACCAAATTCACCTGGAAGGGAAAAAGACCCCAAATAGCTAAAAGCATCCTAAAAAAGAAAAATGAAGTGGGAAGATTAACACTCCCTGACTTTAAAACTTTAAAAGGCACAGTGGTCAAAACAGCTTGGTACTGGCACAAAGGCAGAAGCACTGACCAATGGAATTGAATCGAGAGTGGAGAAATAGGTCACCAAATCTATGGACAGCTGTTTTTTAACAAGGTCCCCAAATCCTCTGAACTGAGACAAAATAGTGTTATCAATAATTGGGCATGTAAGAACTGGATGTCAATAGACAAGAGAATGAAAAAGGACCACTATCTTACACCCTACACAAAAATTAACTCAAAATGGATTAAATGTCTAAATATAAGAACTAGCACCATGAAGCTTCTAGAAGAAAATATAGGGAAACATCTTCAAGGCCTAGTAATAGGAGGTAGCTTCTTAAACGTTTCACCTAAAGCACAAACAACAAAAGAAAAAATAAATAAAAGGGAACTCCTCAAAATCAAATGTTTCTGCAATTCAAAAGACATTGTCAACAAGGTGAAGAGGCAGCCAATTCAATGGGAGACAATATTTGGAAATCACATATCAGACAAAGGTTTGATTTCCTGTATATACAAAGAAATCATACAACTCCACAACATAAGAACAAACAACTCAATTATAAAATAGGCTAAAGATATGAATAGGCATTTTTCTGAAGAGAAAATACAGATGCTTATGAAGAGATGCTCATTTTCATTGGCTGTGAAGGAAATGCAGATCAACACTACAATGAGATACTACCTCATACCTATAAGAATGGCTGCTATTAAACAAACAGGAAACTATAAATGTTGGAGAGGATGTGGAGAAACTGGGACACTTATGCACTGCTGGTGAGAATTTATAATGGTGCAGCCACTATGGACGACCATTTGGCGGTTACTTAGGAAACTAAATATCGAGTTGCCCTATGACCCATCAATAGCACTACTTGGTATATACCCAGAAGAGCTGAAAGACATTTGCACACCGATTTTCACAGCAGCATTATTCACAATCACCAAAAGATGGAAACAAACCAAATGCTCATCAACAGATCAGTGGATCAACAAAATGTGATATATACACATATGACTGTATGTATGTATCATACATATATACATATGCATAATATGCATATGCATAATATTATACAACAGCAAGACAAAATGACATCCTGAAGCACATGACAAAATGGATGAGTCTTGAGGACATAATGCTGAATGATATTAGCCAGACACAAAAGAACAGATACTGTATGGTTCTACTTTTACGACCAGCATAAAGGTATAATCAGAGGCTTATAATACAGAACATAGTGGACTTAGAGATACAAAGAGGCTACAGATGTGTGAACTGTTAGCTAATGAGGTGGAACTCCAATGTAAGGGAATAGATAGGAATGAATGTGGTTCTCTAGTGAGCCATAAGCAATATTATCATATTGAAGATGAACAGATTGAAAGGGGTTGTATAGACCTATGTGTCCCACTGATTATCACTAGAAATATGAATTAGTACTCACAAGAATTACTTCAAAGTTATGATTCTTGAACAAAGAGTGTTTATGTCCAAGGTACAGGAGGAAAACTGCTATTGCATGTATGAGTTATGTTCAAAAGGAAACCATCAGCACTACCACAGCAACAGCAGAGGTAAATAATGGGAGGAGGGACAAGAGCTAAGAGGAGGTTTAGATTTGTTATTTGGCAAGGGTGTATTTATTGGTTTTCTTTCTCTTGGGAATAATGGAATTATCTAAAACTGAGAATATTGATGAACTGTGGACTTTGGACCCTCTGCATGATGCCTGATGAATGCAGGTGGATGAAGGATGCACTGATGGAGAAGAATATTGGTGAATGATGGTGCATACTTATGAACAAAGGTTGTGCTACTATAAAAAGGAAGAAAGTTGTGAGGCATGCAATGATGTGAATGAACATGTGGGACATTTGGTGAGACAAAATAAGGCAGAAACAAAAGAACAAGAATGGTATGGTCATCTTTAGAATATGCTTATAAGAGAGCAGGGGCTTAAATTGCAAACTTTTAGAGCAGACACATTAAGTCTGGAGTGGTGATTATTATTTCTGGATTAAGAGAAGCTGTTTTATATATATAACCTGATATTTAGAGATAAGAAAGAAGCTGAGCAGATTGCAGTTAAAGTAATTCAGAAAATAGGGGTACAGAAAACAGTGTCTATGTTTTAGAACTACACAAACTCTCTGAGATCAATGGAAGAAAGATTTATTTGGTCTGGAATTGACATGTTCTATAGTGCATATTCTAACTCAAACTCTCTTCAAAGCTCATTTGAACAATTGAAACACAGGCAGCACTGAATACTAAAAAGGTCCTTTAATCTTCTGTAGATTTTTGTAATGCCTGGATACATCCTAGAGTATATTAAGCAGATAATCAAAAAGTATTGGCAAAGTCCCATGAGGGATGGGAGAAAGAATATGGAACTATTAAACCTCACCATCTAGGAATTCCCTGATACTGTGTCAAACTTTAGGGACACCCAAATCAATAGGCCATGCCCTCGATCATGAGGCTTACTCTTGTGAGGCTTATATAGGTAGCGGAGAATCTTAGACTACCTACAGTCATGCCTAAGAGTTACTTCTGGAGGACCTCTTTTGTTGCTCAGATGTGACCTCAGTATCCTAAGCTCAACTCTGGAAGTGAAATTATTGCCCTACCCCCTACATGGACATGACTTCCAGGGATGAATCCAGACCTGGTACTGTGGGATCAACAATTCCATCCTGACCAAAATGGGGAAAAGAACTGTAATTAATAAAGTACCAGTGGCAGAGAAAGTCCAAGTAATGTCAAGGTTGCTGCTACATGAACTTCAACTAGACCTTGTTACCTATTATCACCTGCCAACCCCCAACCAGGACTATTCCAGCCAATCCTGAAGAACACCTAGGGCAGTATATAAGATTTCACAAGGTTTCCATGCACTAGAGTAACCTTCCAGAAACCTACAATCTCCAGATGGGTCCCTGGTCCAGATAAATCCTGAAACCTAGCCCAGCCTCTCCAGAACATCAGATTTTTCCATCTCCCTACCCCATATTAGTGACAGACCCTTTTAATATCAAAAGTTTAGAATTGACATAGCCCAAACACCCTTAATGTGAGGGATGGAAGGATCAAGGTGATGTTGGAGTCATACAGAGAAGATAGGATTTAACAAATGGATATGTCCCAGAAGGAGAAGAGAAGAGCAAAGGACTAGGAAGATTAATTGAGGATATAATTGGAGAAAACTTCACAACCCTTATAAAGGATACGAATATCTAAATCAAAGAAGCCCAATGAACTCCAAATAGAATAAATCCAAATAGGCCTTCCTCAAGTCGTATACTAATCAGATTGTCAAATAAATATGAATACTGAATAATTAAATTGATATCTCCTTTAGTCTCTAATAACTTAGAGCAGTGAGAAGTAAAAACCTAAAATTGTGAAATTGTAACCCATGTCAAACTCTGAAATATGTTCTACAACTAGTTGTGATGCTGTGCTTTGAAATTTATAGCTTTTTTGTATATATGCTATTTTTCACAAAAAAAGAAGGAAAAAAGTCAATTGTGATGATAAAAAAATATTTAAGCCTTTTAGCCTTCTATATTCTAGAGTAGCTAGAAAGAAAATTATGAAAGGATCATATGGTAGCCCATGACAAACTCTGGGATCAGTCCTGTAACTACTTGAAGAGTGCTTTGAAAACAATTGCTCCTTCATTTATTTGTTTTGAATATATGTTATACTATACAATAAGAAAGTTTAAAAATAAAAAAAGTAAATGAACAGAGAAATACAAGCACTGGAGAAGATGTGGAGAAAAAGATATATCTACTCACTGTTTGTTGGGAAGCAGATAGATGGAGACCCTCTGTAGGACAGTATGTTGGTTCCACAGGAGGTTAGAGGTGGAGTGGCCATATGATACTGCCACCATATTGCTAGGTATATAATTTGAGGAACTGAGAGTTTGGACACTAGTGGACATTTGCACAGTGTTTTCAATTTGCAATGGATGGAGGGGACCTAAGGGTACATCAACTGAAGAATGGAAGGAGAATTTGTTGTGTATACATAAAACAAACTACTGAGCAGCTGCAAAAAGGAATAAAGTTGTGAGTAATTCTACTAAGTGAATGAACCCTGATGACAGTACGATGAATGAAATGTCAGAAACAAAAAGGCTAATACTATCATGTCTCAGTTATGTGGGCCAAATATAATATACAAACCCAGAGAATTGAAGTCAGAACATAGATTACCTGGTTGGGCATATTGTAAAGGATGTAAGCTTTTACAGCAATCACATCTATTCCAGAGTTGTAACTGTTCTTTCTAAACTTTGAGATGCTGATCTATTTGTGTATAACCTTGTAGGTGCCTGAAACTTTTATATTTGAATGACACCTGAGACTCACAATTACATCTCTGAAGCTATGAAATAAGCAGTAGCCTGCACAGCCATGGTTTAAAAAGTTGAGAAGGTGATCAGACTTCAGATAGAGATATAAATGAAGCTGATCTGAATAGGACTATGGCAAATGATAATACAAGGTAAAAGATGATATAGTCTATGTCTTAAAACTACAACTTCTGTGTGAAACCAAAGGAAGAGATCTTTATTTCATGCAAGCTTTATATTTTTGGTAGTACATTATCTAATTAAACTTTTATGGTCAGTTTATTTGAATGCCATAATTATATGGAATCTTGAATAGGGGATGAGATATGGTTCATTTTTATAGGTTACTGTGATGCTCTGATACATCCTAGAGTAATTCTGGCATGGAAAAATAAAGTTGTGCAGTTTTTATGATAGTTAGGTCTGGTGTCAACTTGGTCAAGTGATGAGGTCTAGGTGCCTGGTCAGGCAAGCACTGACCTGACCATTGCTGCAAGGTTGATAAACTGGAAAGCTAGTGTATGACACCATCAGTCAGTTGGTTGCATCAGTGACTGATTAAATCTGCAGTCAACTAAGGCATGTCTCCCACAATGAGATAATTCAGGCAACTGAAGGCTTTTCAGGAAGAAAAAAGACTCTTTCACTGCTTTTTCAGCCACAGAACCTCTCCTGTGGATTTTGAGCAGACCCTTCTTTAGAGTTGCCAGACTCACAATCTGCCCTGGGGATATTAGACTCTTCCATTTCCATGGTTGCATGAGGCACCTTTATAAATCTCACATTTACAGATTTCTCCTGTTGGTTCTGTTTCTCTAGAGAACCCTGAATAAAACCGCTTTGTACCAGGAATCGTTCTTGAAAACCACTATCTTAAAAATGGGTTTTTACTGCTATTGCATGCTAAGGGTTATGTTTAACAGGAAAACATCGACAATACCACAGCAATACCAGGGGTACTTAATGGGGAGAATGAGAAAAGTTAATGGGAGGTTTGGGTTTTATATTTCATGAGGTTGTGTTTATTGGTTATCTTTCTCTTGGGAACAATTAAATTATCCAAAATTGAGATTGTTGATAGACTGTTTAATTTGGGCATTATACATGATGCACAATGAATGGAGGTGACTGAATGATGCCCTGACTAAGAAGTGGACGTTGGCATATACATATAATCAAATACTAAGGTGCTACAAAATGAAACAAAGTTGTTATACATACAATGTTGTGAACAAACCTGTGGTACATTTGATGAGACAAAATAAGCCAGAAACAAAAAAGCAAATATTGTATGATCTCATTTAGAAAATACCTACAAGAAAACAGAGGTCTAGATTGCAAGCTATTATAATAGTAACACTTAGTCTGGAGTAGTAACTATTATTTCTGGATTTTGAGAGGTTGTTTCACACACATATAACCTGGTATGTAGACATAAGAATTTAGCTGAACAGGTCGGGATTAAGGTAATTCGGAATTAAGAATGAGGTAGACATTGTCTGTAGTTTAGAACTTCACCTATTCTATGAGACCAAAGGAAGAGGGGTTTACTTTTTCCAGAACCTAAATTCTCTATAGCACATAATGAAACTCGACTTATCTGGATAGAACATTAAACAATCCAAACACAGAGACTCAAAATAAGAATGAGGGCCATTAATCCTCTATAGCTTGATGTAATGCCTGGATACATCCCAGAGTATATTAAGCAGATAATAAAAAAAATATTGGCAAATTCATTTAAGGGATGGAAGAAAAAATACAGAATTATTATACTTTACCTCCAAGGAAATGCAGCATGCTCTGTCAAATAAAAGGGACACCCAAATCAATAGGCCAGGCACTTGATCTTGAGGCCTGCTCTTGTTAAGCCTATGTATTTACTGGAGAAGTTAGCCTACTTATAAGTATATATAAGAATCATGCCTGAAGGAACTCTTTGGTTGCTCAAATGTGGCCTCTTTCTAAGCCAAACTCTCCAAGTGGAATCGTTGCCCTCCCTCTCAAAGTGGGACATCACATCCAGGGGTAAAAGTCTATCTGGTCATGTGGGAGATGACTCCCAGGAATGAACCTGACCCTGGTACTGTAGGATTGGCAATGGCATCCTGACCAGAGGAAATCAAGTGTAACATGGCTGAGAGAGTTCGTAAAGATTTGAGAGGCTGCTCTGGAGGTCACTGTTATGCAAACTTCAGTTGGACATTGCTACCTACCAAAACTTGCCAAACTGCAGCCAAAAGAATTTCTGCCAATCCCAGAGAACACCTAGGACATTATATAAGTTTCTATAAAGTTCATTAAGGTAACTTTCCAGAAACCTACAAAGTCCAGTTGGGTCCCTGGAGCAGATATGTCCTGAAATGCAGAGGGGCCAGCTTCTCCAGAATATCAACTAGTTCCATCCCTCTATCCTATATTATCAACAGCCCCTTCCAACATTAAAAATTTAGAATGCCCATAGCCCAAATACCCCTAAAGTGTTGGAGAAAGATGGTGATGGTGAAGTTATACAGAGAAGGTAGAGTTTAACAAATACGTATGATTTCTGAATCATTACATATATTTTTTTTAATCCCCAGTGTCTGGGAGCAGCTAGTAGTAAGTGGAATTGTAACCCATATCAAACTTTGAAATCTGTTCTAGAACAAATTTTTGTGATGTGCTTTGAAGTGTATTGCTTTTTTGTATATATGTTATTTTTCACAAAAAGTCAATTGTGATGATACAAGAAAATAAAAAATAAAAAATGGGTTTTTACAACTGGTTTTCTACTCTGACTAGACACAGAGGCACTAATGACTCTTTTTCCAATAATCAAAATGGCACCAACAGTCAGTGGAGGAAGTTGGCAAAAGAGATACTCATAATATCACCTTTAGATTCTGCTAATTGTATACTTATATGAAACTAGGCCTTGGGTGATAAAGTTTTTGACACCTTTATGGAGTTTTGTGAAGTTAAGAGGTATAATGTCACCAGGTTGTTGTTAGATATGCTGGATTCTGTGATGCATGAAAGGAATGAGCAGAAGGTTTTAAATTTGCACCATAAGCACCATATGAATGATGTAAACGTTTCTTGGATACCCTGAAAGAAAATCTTATTTCCTGTAGCTATAGACTTGAGATCTCGGAAAACCAGAGCAAAGCCTTATTGTGTGAATGGTAGATTTACAACATAAACTAAAATCTCAACCTTGCAGGGTGTTTGCTTTTAAATTAAGGGCTTTGATTGGAAAAGAATGGGATCCTGAAATGAAGAATGGTGATATATGGCTTGAGAATGATGTTGACAGGAAGATAGGCTCACTGGAATCTGTTGAGCCTTTGCTAGATAGACCTGCATTAGAGTGCCCCCCCCAAAAAAGCTTCCTGACATACAGCCTGCCCTGCAGAAACAGCTTCCAGGCCTCCAGTCTCTCCAGAAGAGTCTGACATCAACCTTCACCTAATGAGATTAACACTTCAGTGTCTGCTGAAACTGTAATTACCTCCCCAGGGAAAAAAATCCTTACTCCTCCGTCTGTAGCAAATAATCCTGTTTCTGTCTGTAGCAAATAATCCAGATGAAATTGCAATGGAATTCCCTGAGGCAAGGGGTTTGAAAGACACTTAAATTTCTTTTCATGACCTATGCCAACCACCCCTCTTTTCTTCAAGATGTATAACTAGACTTATGTCTCAACAGACCCCAAAAGTTGATGTACAAAGTGTGACCCCTAAGGAGGGGCACTACACTCCAAAAAACTGCATGAGTTTTCCAATCTATATAGACAGAAATTAGGGGAATAGTCATGGGAATAAATATTAAGAGTGTGTGATAATGGTGGAAGGAATATAAAATTCAATCAAGCAGAACTTATTTATAATGGCCCATTAAGCAGAGAATCTGCTTTAAATGTTGTAGCTTGAGGGGTTAGAAAGGGCATTAACTATTTTGTTTGGATCATTGGCTGAAATAGATCAAAAGGTGGCCAACATTACCTGAGGTCAAAATGCCAAGAACTGCCCTGATATAACATACATGAGGGGACCCAGAGGCTTAAAGAGATGGAAATGGGGGCGCACCAAAAAAGAGACCACACAATTCAAAACTGCAAGCCAATTGGGAGTCTTTATTAGCCAGCCGGCGACTGCCTCAGAAACCTCCAAGAAGGGAGATTAGAGAGCAGCCCCCAGAGGTTTTCAAGGTGTGCTTATAAAGGCTAAAATCATGTGGTTTTGCAGTTGCTAGCTAGCAAGCATAATCATAGAAGCAAAAAATGCCATTAGGTGTTGCCAAAACACATCCCATTCCCTAAGTTCCCTAACATTAGTTATTGTTTAACTCTTGGGGACATTCTGACCCAATGTTGTGGGGACTTTCCCTGCTTGGGCCTGATTGATTGCTCCTGGCCCTCCACAGTTAGAGTGGATTTATCATCCAAGACATGCTCACACACCCCAGGAATGTCCAGAGTTCACATCTTTCATGTGAACCTTGAGAAATAAATTCATGAGACTAGCTTCAACATCCCTGAAGAGCTCTGTAGTCACCTACTCTGTAGAGCAGATATTATTGTGGGGACTGTTGTTACTGAACTGTAATCCTTAATCACAATGGGGATGATCTGATCCTCAGTTGGCACTAGCCTTGTGGTAACAGTTAATCATCATAGAAAGGTGGGTGTGGCTGCCATCAAAGACAGCAGACTCAAAGCAGCAGTCAAAACAATCTGATTTTCAGAGACTTGTGGTATTGTCTAGTAGATCATGGGGTATCTAGAAGTCAAAAAGATGGACAGCCTACTAAATTCTTGTTTGAGCTGTATAAGCAGAAGAATTCAAGGTCAAGTGAGCAGAAATCTAACTTGAATTACAAAAAGAGAAAGTCATGGTCCCTTTATCATTTCCCAGGCATGAGACAGTTTACAGAGCCAGAGCTCCTCAAATGAGGGGAAGGATCCTTTCAACTGCCCAAAATTTACACTGTTAACCTTCATCCCAGCCTTCCCCAAGGAGACCTAAGGCCTTTTATCAGGGTGACTGTGCACTGGGTAAATGGAAATGATCAGATATTTCTGGATTATTAGACACTGGCTCAGAAGTGGCACTAATTCCAGGAGACCCAAAATATCACTATGGTCAACGGTCAGGGTCGGGGCTTATGGAGTTCAGGTGATAGATGGAATTTGAGCTCAGATCCATCTCACAGTGGGTCCAGTGAGTCCCTAGACCCATTCTGTGTTCATTTTCTCAGTTCCAGAATGCATAATTGGAATCAACATACTCAGCAACTGGCAGAATCCCCACAATGGTTTTCTGACTCATGGATTCAGGGCTATTATATTAGGAAAGGCCAAGTGGAAGCCACTAGAATTGCCCCTACATTGCAAAATAGTGAAGCAGATGCAATACTGTATTCCTGTATTCCTGGAGGGATTGCAGTGATTAATTCCTCTCTTAAAGACATGAAATATGCAGGGATGGTGATTCCCAACACATCCCCATTCAACTCTCCTATTGGACTGTGCAGAAACCAGATGGGCTTTAGAAGATGACAGTGGATTATCATAAACTTAACCAAGTGGTGACTCTAATTGCAGCAGTGGTTCCAGATGTGGTATTATTGCTTGAGCAAACCATCACATCACCTCGTACCAGTATGCAGCTATTGAACTGACACATGCTTTTCTTTCTAAATAGCTGTCAGTAAGGACCACCAGAAACAGTTTGCATTCAACTGGCAAGACCAGCAATATATCTTTACCTTGAACTTCATCAGGCTTTCTTGAGTGAAGGTAACCTCCCGTTGGTGCCTTAATTTGGACGTTTTCATAGTCTTGCCTTAATTTTGACATTTTCATGGCCTTAGAACTGTGAACATGCAACTTAATAATTTCCCTTTTTAAAGGCCTTTCCATTTCTGGTATATTGCATTCCTGCAATTTGTCTCCTTCTGGGACACCAAGGATTCTTATATTTGTTCACTTTGATTTGTCCATTATTTCTCTGAGATCCAATTCAAAATTTTCCATCTTTTTGCCATTTTTTGGTTTATTTGTTTTTATTTTTTTAAACATAACAACAAACAGATATGAACATTCTTACCTATGATCATTCCCTTCTTGGTATATAATCAATAACTCACAATATCATCACATAGTTGCATATTCATAACCATGACCATTTCTTAGAACATTTGCATCAACTCAGAAAAAGAAATAAAAAGAAAAAAAAACTCATGCATACCATACCCCTTATCCCTCCCTATCATTGGCTGCTCATATTTCCATCTACCCAATATATTTTTGCCTTTGGTTCCTCTATTTTTTTATAACCCTTAACACTCCCTTTCATTGATCATTGGCATTTCAGTCTACTAAATTTATTTAAACATTTGTACCCCCATTATTTATTTATTTCTAATCCATGTGCTCTACTCATCTGTCCATATCATAGATAGAAGGAACATCAGATACAAGGTTTTAACAATCACACAGTCACATTGCAAAAGCTATATCATTATACAGTCATTTTCAAGAAACATGGTTACAGGAACACAGCTCTAAATGTTCAGGCACTTCCCTCCAGCTTCTCCAGTATACCTTAACTAAAAATGTGATATGTATATAATGCATAAGAATAACCTCCAGGATAATCTCTTGACTCTGTTTGAAATCTCTCAGCCAATGACACTTTATATTGACTCATTTCATTCTTCCCCTTTTGGTCAAGAGGTTTTTCTCAATCCCTTGATGGTGAGTCCCAGCTCACTCTAGGATTTCTGACCCATGTTGCCAGGAAGGTTTACACCCCTGGGAGTCATGTTCCATGTAGAAAGGGGGAGGGCAGTGAGTTTGCTTGTCATGTTGTCTGAAAGAGAGAGGCCACAACTGAGTAACAAAAGAGGTTCTCTGGGGATGACTCTTAGGCCTAATTTTCAGTAGGCTTAGCCTAGCCTTTGTGGGGATAAGTTTCATATGAACCAACTCCAAGATTGAGGGCTCAACATATTGATTTGGTTGTCCCCACTGCTTGTGAGAATATCAAAGATTCTCCAAATAGGGAAGTTGAATTTTATCAGTTTCTCACCATTCCCCCAAGGGGACTTTGAAAATAATTTTCATTCACTGTTCAAATCATTCTGGGATTTATTGGGGCATCACTCTCAACAAACCTACAAAATCTCATACCCTACTCAAGGTTCCATGTACTTACAGTGTTCAATTAAGCTGTCCACATAAGATATATTAGGAAATGCACTAGTCAAAATATAAATTTTGTACCAAATAAACATTTTTTGCTTTAGTCTCACACATAAGTTAAAGTTTTAAAATATGAATTGTCATCTATTTTCAACACCATGCACTATTTGCCTTCTTTTGTTCTTCCTCATGCAAAAACATTTTTTTTAATTTGTACATTTAGTCACTATCATTGTACACTCTAGGCATTCCTAGATTAACCATCTCAGTCTTTATCATCTATCTTTCTTTCTGATCTCATTTGTGACCCCAGGCTTCTCCTTTTATCATCCTCACACTCAGTTTCCTTCAGCATACTAACATATTGTATTACAGAGAGGTAGTATTGTGCTATCCATTTATGCATTTTTACAATCTATTCTGTTGCACAATCTATATACTTTCAGCTCCACTTACCTAATAACTACTCTATTTCTATCTCCTGATGGTTTCTGTTCTTAACCGAAATTCTCCAAGTACATTCACTAATGTTAGTTCATATCAGTGAGACCATGCAGTATTTGTCCTTTTGTTTCTGGCTAATCTCACTCAGCATAATGTCCTCAAGGTCTATCCATGTTGTTACATACTTCATAACTTTCTGCCTTAGAGCTGCATAACATTCCATCATATGAGTATACCACACCTTGTTTAGCCACTCGTCTGTTGATGGACGCTTGGGCTGTTTGCATCTCTTAGCAGTTGTAAATAATGCTGCTATAAACATTGGTGTGAAAATGTCCATTTGTGTCCTTGTCCTCAGTTCCTATGATTAGATACCTAGCAATGGTATTGCCAGATCATATGGCAATTCTATACTTAGCTTCCTGAGGAACTGCCAAACTGACTTCCACAGCGATTGTGCCATTTGACATTCCCACCAGCAGTGGATAAGTGTGGCTCTTTCTCCACATCTCTCCAGCACTTGTTGTTTCTGTTTTATTGATAATGGCCATTCTGGTGGGTGTGAGATGATATTTCATTGTGGTTTTGATTTGCATTTCCCTAATAGCCAGAGCATTTGAGCATCTTTTCATGTGCCTTTTGGCCATTTGTATTTCCTCTTCTGAGAAGTGTCTGTACATGTCTTTTGCCCATTTTGTAATTGGGTTGTTTGTCTTTTGTTGTTGATTTGAACAATTTCTTTATATATTCTGGATACTTTAACTTTATCTGCTGTATCATTTCTAAATATTGTCTCCCATTGTGTAGGCTGTCTTTTTACTTTCTCAATGAAGTTCGTTGATGCACAAAAGTGTTTAATTTGGAGGAGTTCCCATTTATTTATTTATTTCTTCAATGCTTGTGCTTTGGATGTAAGATCTAGGAAACTGCCTCCTATTATAAGGTTTATAAAATATTTCCCTATATTTTCTTCTAAAAATTTTATGGTCTTAGATCTAATTTTTAGGTCTTTGATCCATTTTGAGTTAATTTTTGTATAGAGAGTGGGATATGGATCCTCTTTCATTCTTTTGCATGTGGCTATCCAGTTTTCTAGGCACCATTTATTGAAGAGACTGTTGTGTCCCAGGTGAGTTGGCTAGGCTGCCTTATCAAAGATCAATTATCCAAAGATGAGAAGGTCTATATCTGAACACTCTATTACATTCCCTTGATCAGTATATCTTTATGCTAGTACTGTGCTGTTTTGACCACTGTGGCTTCATAATACATCTTATAGTCAGATAGTGTGAGACCTCTGACTTCATTTTTCTTTCTCAGGATATTTTTAGCTATTTAGAGCACCCTGCCCTTCCAGACAAATTAGGTTATTGCTTTTATATTTCTGAAAAGTAAGTTTTGAGGATTTTAATTGGTATTGCATTGAATCTATAAATCAATTTAGGTAGAATTGACATCTTAACTATATTTAGTCTTCCAATCCCTGAACACGGTATGGCCTTCCATTTATTTAGGTCTGTGGTTTCTTTCGACAATTTCTTGCAGTTTTCTTTGTATAGGCCTTTTGTATCCTTAGTTAAATTTATTCTTAAATATTTTATTATTTTGGTTGCAATCGTAAATGGAAATTTTTCCTTGATTTCCCCCTCAATTTGTTCATCACTAGTGCATAGAAACACTACAGATTTTTGAGTGTTGATGTAGTAACCTGCCACTTTGCTGTACTCATTTATTAGCTCTAGTAGCTTTGCTGTGACTTTTTCGGGGTTTTTGACATATAGTATTATATCATCTGCAAACAGTGAGCATTTTACTTCTTTCCAATTTTGATGCCTTGTATTTCTTTTTCTTGTCTAATTGCCCTGGTTAGAACTTCCAACACAATGTTGAATAACAATGGTGATAGTGAACATCTTTATCTTCTTCTTGATCTTAGGGGGAAAGTTTTCAGCTTTTCTCCACTAAGGATGATGCTAGCTGTGGGTTTTTAATTTGTTCCTTTTATCATGTTGAGGAAGATCTCTTCTATTCCTATCCTTTGAAGTGTTTTCAGCAAGAAAGCATGTTGAATTTTGCCAAGTACCTTTTCTCCATCAATCAAGATGATGTGGATTTTCTGCTTTGATTTGTTGATATGGTATATTACATTAATTGATTTTCTTATATTGAACCATCCTTGCATACCTAGGATGAATCTTAGTTGGTCATGGTTTATAATTCTTTCTAAGTGATGCTGGATTTGAATTGCAAAAATTTCGTTGAGGATTTTTGCAACTATATTCATTAGAGAGATTGGTCTATAATTTTCTTTTCTTGTACTATCTTTGTCTGGCTTTGGTATGTGGGTGGTGTTGGGTTCATAGAATGAGGTAGGTAGCCTTTCTTTCTCTTCAATGTTTTTGAAGAGTTTGAGCAGGATTGTTATTAATTCTTTCTTGAATGTTTAGTAGAATTCACATGTGAAGCCATCTGGCCCTGGACTTTTCTTTTTTGGGATGGTCTTAATGACTAATTCAATTTCTTTAATTGTGATTGGTTTGTTGAGGTCATCTATTTCTTCTCGATGAGATGTTGGTTGTTCATACCTTCCTAGGAAGCTGTGCATTTCATTTACATTGTCTAGTTTATTAGCATAAAGTTGTTTATAGTGTCCTCTCATTACCTCCTTTATTTCTGCGGGGTCAGTGGTTATGTCTCCTCTTCCATTTCTGATTTTATTTATTTTCATCCTTTCTCGTCTTCTTTTTCTCAACCTCTCTAAGGGTCAATCAATCATTGATTTTCTCATAGAACCAACTTCTGGTTGATTTTCTTGATTGTTTCCATGTTCTCAATTTCATTTATTTATGCTCTAATCTTCATTATTTCTTTCCTTTTGCTTGCTTTGAGTTAGTTTGCTGTTCTTTTCTCTAGTTCTTGAAGAGGATAGTTAATTACTTGATTTTTGTTCTTTCCTCTTTTTTCTGATATAGGGATTTTGGACAATAAATTTCCCTCTTAGCACGGTCATTGCTGCATCCCATAAATTTTGATATGTTGTTTTCATTCTCATTTACCTTGTAATTTCTTCTTTGGCCCACTGGTTGTGTAAGGGTGTGTTGTTGAGCCTCCACATACTTGTGAATTTTCTGGCACTCTGCTTATTATTGATTTCTAACTTCATTCCTTTATGATCTGAGAATGTGTTTTGTATGAAATCAATCCTTTTAAATTTATTGAGACTTGCTTTGTGATCCAGTATATGGTTTATCCTTGAGAATGATCCATGAGCTCTTGAGGAAAAGGTATATCCTGCTGTTGTGAGGTGTCATGTTCTATAAATGTCTGTTAAGTCTAGCTCATTATTGTATTATTCAAATTATCTGTTTCTTTAGTGATCTTCTGTCTAGACATTCTGTACATTGATGAGAGTGGGAAATTGAAGTCACCAAATATTATGATAGATGTGTCTATTTCTCTCTCCAGTGTTTTTCTCATGTATTTTGGAACAATCTGACATGGTGCATAAATATTTATGATTGTCATGTGTTCTTTTTGAATTGTTCTTTTTATTAATGTCCTACTTTGTCTCTTTTAATTTTTTTTACATTTCAAATCTAATTTGTTGAATATTAGTATAGCTACTCCTGCTCTTTTCTGATTGTTGTTTGCGTGAAATATCTTTCCCCAAGCTTTCACTTTCAACCTGTTTGTCCTTGGGTCTAAGTTGTGTCTCCTGTAGACAGTGTACAGATGAGTCTGGTTTTTTAATCCATTCTGCCAGTCTATGTTTTTTGATTGGGGATTTTAATCCACTAGAATTTAGCATTATTTCTTTATGGGCAGTTCTTTCTTCTACCATTTTGCTTTTTCATATGTTATATCCAATTTTTCTTTTTTCTTTTTTTTACCTTTACTGATAGTCTTCATTTCTGTACTATTCTCCACAACTCTCCCTCTGTCTTTTCCTATCTGTCTCTAGTATTCACTTTAGTATTTCTTGCAGAGCCAGTCTCTTGGTCACAAATTCTCTTAGTGATTTTTTACTTGAAAATGTTTTAATTTCCCCTTCATTTTTGAAGGACAATTTTGCTGGATATAGAATGTTTGCTTGGCAGTTTTTCTCTTTTAGTATCTTAAATATATCATACCACTGTTTTCTCACCTCCAGGGTTTCTGCTGAGAAATCTATACATAGTTTTATTGTGCTTCCCTTGTATGTGATGGATTGCTTTTCTCTTCTTGCTTTCAAGATTCTCTCTTTCTCTTTGACAGCTGAAATTTTGATTAGTAAGTGTTTTGGAGTATGTCTATTTGGATCTATTCTGTTTGGGGTATGCAGCACTTCTTGGATTTGTAATTTTAAGTCTTTCATAAGAGTTGGGAAATTTTCAGTGATAATTTCCTCCATTAGTTTTTCCCCTCCTTTTCCCTTCTCTTCTCTTTCTGGGACATCCACAACACGTATTTTTGCATCCTTCATGTTGTCATTCAGCTCCCTATGTCCCCGCTCTTATTTTTCCATTATTTTCCCTATATGTTCTTTTGCTTGTCGGATTTCAGATGTCCCGTCCTCTAGTTCACTAATCTTATCTTCTGCTCTTGAAATCCAACATTATAGGTTTCCATTGTATTTTTTTTATCTCTTCTATTGTGCCTTTCATTCCCATAAGTTCTGTGATTGGTTTTTTAGACTTTCAATTTCTGTTTGTTTGTTCCTTGCCTTCTTTGTATCCTCCCTCAATACATTGATTTGATTTTTGATGAGGTTTTCCATGACTGTTAGAACATTCTAAATTAATTGTTTCAACTCCTGTATCTCATTTGAATTGTTGGCTTGTTCCTTTGACTGGGACATATCTTCAATTTTCCTAGTATGATTCATTATTTTTTGCTCACATCTAGGCATTTAATTTCCTTAATTAGTTTATTCTGGGGATTATTTTCACTTTTTCTGCATTGGATTTTCTTGCTGGATGAATTTGTTATCTATCTGCTCTTTGACATTCAGTTCAGCTTATTCTAGACTTCTAGCTTAGGTTTTGTTTAACAGATCAGAAATTTTCAGTTCTTGTTTTCTTGTTTCTTTCCCTGCCTACATGGTGCCTTTTTTTTCCCCTTAGGTGAGTCTATTTAGGGATTATCGACCCCAGTCAGATTTTCCCAAACCAAACTGGCCTCCTCTCAGGAGGAGAGAGTCACCTGCATCAGTTGTCCCTGAGGGAAAGACCCAGTAGGTTGAAAGACTTTCCTATGAAGCTTCTGGACTTTGTGTTTTTCCTATCCTGCCCAGTATGTAGCACTTGTCTGCCTGCTTGTACCACCAGCATAAGGGGATGTGGCCCCTTTAACTTCAGCAGATTGTCCCTCCTGGGGGCGTGGTTGAGAGGGAAGGGAGGTTGTAGACTACCTTTACTTGCTTCCACTTTCCAGATCGTGGTGTCTGAATTCCTTGAGGGAGGGATTCCACCTTAGCTCAGCCCCACTTCTCTCCTTGGGAAGCCACAGCCTCCAGACCAGCTCTCAGACAAGCATAATTCCACCCTTGCCTGGGGCACTTGATGCCTGAGAAGCCTTGCAGCTGTATCCAAAGAGCAGTCAAGCTGTGGAAACAAAACCACAAAAAAGGAAAGAAAAAAATCCTTTTTAGAGAAGGACACCCATTCCTCAGGTTTGCCAATCAAAAGCTTAAGTTGGTAGGCAGCATGGGAGACACAGAGGTAGGGCATTCTTAATCCCAGTTTTCTCATACATGCACTCCTGAGATCTCTAGACTTCCATTTGGAAAGGGACACATTAGGCTATTTGTGCCAACTGGATGGTCTCCAGTTCTCTGCATCTCAATTCTTCAGATTTTGTAACCAGGGACTCCCTATGTGGTGTAGAAGGTCCGTCCAGGTAATCTACACCCTGGAATTACAACTTCACTTGTCTTACCATCCCTTCTGTTGCTGTTCCTTGGAGCAGGGTGAACTCGACCTATCCTATTCTGCCATTTTCCCAGAATCCTCTGTTCCACCATCTTCCCAGAATCCTGGATCCAGCCCTTTTGCAGTATCTTGTCCTGTTTGATTCAAAAGACTTCAATTTGTTTCTTCCATCAGTCCTGCCACCTCTCTGCCAGGGCAAAATTTTCCTAATATTTTTAGCACTTATTGCAGGTTTCTCTGTGCTGGGGGTCTATTTTTAGTAGTCAGAACTTGTTAATTAATTCTCCAAGTGGAGCTTGGTTGAGCTAATTCATTCCTCCTAGTAAAGTTTATTTCCTTTCCCTTGGAGAACCAGCCTGCAAGGCCTGTGGTGGAAGGGCACTGGCCACTGCAGCTTGGGGGACTTACAGTTCTGTGTCAAGTCTCATCTGGTCTATCTCGTCCGGACATGCGTATGCTGTGTGTCCAGGTGCTGATGTAGCCCCAGCAGTTGTTCTGAACTGTTCCTGGTTATTTACTAGCTGCTCTGGAGGAAGAACTGGATTTCCTTTAGTATTTCTTATAGAATCACTCTCTATAAGTCACAGATTCCCTCAGTGACTGTCTGAAGCTATTTTAACCTCCCCCTCATTTTTGAGGGACAGTTTGGCTAGGTATAGAATTCATGGTTGGCAGTTTTTATTTTTTAAAATCTTATATATATCATATCACTGTTAGAAGAAATGCCATACTTGAAAGAGAATAAACGCTTACCTGACTGTGGTGAAGAGAATAATTTATTCACAACCTTGCAACAATGGGTGCTTACTGGAAAAATAGTGGCTGGTGCCCCAAGCAATAGAATGCTGCAACAGTTATGCCTAAAGCTAGCTTGCAGCCCTCTATCCTGTTTCTCCCCTGATTGGACACTCCAGAAGGTACAGCCTATCTGGATAATCTCACTAGTTTGAACTTCCTGCTGAAGGTTACCCCTTTGATTAAGCTTTATATTTTAATGGCCCTGGCCATTAAGGATTTGGTGCCTGTTCTAGGCTTGTGTCAGAGACCCTTCCCTTTCCCTGCCTGCATCACCTTGTGTAAAAGGTAAACTTAGCTTGATTCTTACACCAATGTCTTCTTGCCTCCATGTTTTCTGCTGAGAAATACACACATTGTCTTATCAAACTTCCCTTGCATGTGATGGTTTGGTTTTATTTACTGCTTTCAAAATTGTCTCTTTCATTTTGACATTTGGCAATCTGATTAGTTAATGTCTTCGAGTATTTCTATTCAGATATATTCTGTTTAAGGTTACTTCTTGGATCTGTAATTCTATGTCTTTCACAAGAGACAGGAAATTTTCAGTGATTATTTCCTCCATTATTCTTTCTGCTAATTTTCCCTTCTCTTCTCCTCTGGGACTCTGACAACACATCTATTCATGTGCTTCATGTTGTCATTCAATTCCCTGAGACTCTATTCATATTTTTCAGTCTTTTTATTATATTTCTTTTCTGTGTTGGTTTTCAGATGTCCTGTTCTCTAGTTCACTGACCCATTCTTCTACCTCTTCAAATTTATTGTTGTATGCTTCCATGGTTCGTAATCTCTTCTATTACACCTTTCATTCTCATAAATTCTGTGATTTTTTTCAAACTTTTGAGTTGTTCTTTATTTTCACCCAATGTCTTCTTTATATCCTCCACAAATCATTGATTTGATTTTTGATGATATTTTGCATGTCTGTTTTAACATCCTGAATTAGTTGTTTCAGCCCCTCCATCTCACTTGATTTGGTGGTTTGTTCCTTTGTCTGGGCCATATTTTGATTTTCCAAGTATGACTCATTATTTTTTGTTGGTATCTAGGCATTTTATTTCCTTAATTAGTTTATTCCAGATGTGTGTTCCCACTCTTTTACCTAGGGTTTTCTTTCCGGATGGCTTTTTTCTCTATCTGTTCTTTGGCATTCCATTCAATTTATACTATACTTGTAGTGAGGTCCTGTTTAACTGAATTTACATTTCTTGCTTTTGTGTTTCTTACCCTGCCTATATGGACCCTTATTTTAGGAGGGTCTCCCCTAGGTATCATTGACCTCAGTCATATTTTCCTGTACCAGACAGGGCCACTTCTCAGGAAGTAAGAGTAGCCCATATCAGTTTTCCCTGAGAATGAGGCCCAAGAGATGTCTAACTGTCCTATAAAATCTCTAGGCTCTGTGCTTTACTTATCCTGCCCAGAATGTGGCACTTGTCTGCCCACAGCTCCCCACCAATGAAAAGTGATGTGGTGCTTTTTTTTTTAACATGGGCAGGCACCGGGAATTGAACTTGGGTCCTCTGTCATGACAGGCAAGAATTCTTGTCTGCTGAGCCACCGTGGCCCACCCAATGTGGTGCTTTCAATTTCAGCAACTCTCCCTGCCAGTTGTGTGGTTGAACCCAAGGCTGCAGATGTAGGCAGGCTTTGATTACTTCTGTTTTGCAGCCCCTGGGGCCAGAATTCCTTGAAGGGGGTCTTTTACTTGAGCTGGGCCCCATTTCCCTTTTCGTGAGGAAGATATGCCCTTTGGGGAATTAACCTGTTTCACCTAACTGTTACTTTGTCTTTCAGACATGCCTTAATTCCACCTCTGCCTGTGGCAGTGCTGGAGCCTGAGAGTGCTTACAGTGCTTACCTCTTTACAACTCTAATGAGTTGTAAAGAGGTAAGAATAAAGAAAGAATCAAAAAAAGCAAAAAGCTTTCTTAGAGCCAGATCCCAGCTCCCCAAGTCCACTGATTAAAAACTTGATTTGGCAAGTGAATCTATGTATTCCCAGGCTATATGTGCCCAGTTTTCTTGGAGTCCAGTCCTTTTTCAATATTTTGTGCTGTTCAACTCGGAAAACCTCTAGTTTTTTTTTTTTTTTTCCACCAGCCATGCCCCCTCTCTGCTATGGTGAACACGCAGGTTTATCTGTGCTGGGGGCTTGTTTTCAGTAGTCAGAACTTGTTTATTAATCCCACAACTACAGCTTGGTTGAAATAATCCCTGGCTGCTAATAAAGTTTGTTTCCATTCACATTGGGGAACCAGACTTCCATGCCCATGGGGAATGGGTGCTGGCCACTGTGGCTTGTGAGACTTACAGTTCTGTGTGGGTCTTTAGCTGTTCCTTCTGGTCCAGCAGTTGTTCAGTACAGTTCTTCGTTATTTACCAGCTGCTCTGGAGAAAAGACTATATTCCATACCTCACTATGCTGCAATTTTGCCCCATCCTTTAGAATATACTCTTATTTAACCTTATTTCTAAGCCTTTTAGCCAGATGGATGACACTCTTGATGGAGGTTCTTGATTATTTGCACTTGAAAAGCTTCTGAAATACTTCTTCACGCAGGAGAAATGCTAGCTCTTAATAAGAAGGAGTGGACAACCTCTGCAAGCTCTGAAAGTTCTGAGATATATTCAGAGGTACAATCTTCAGTGAAATTCACTCAGATTCTCCATCTTAAGTTTCAGGGTCCAGGTTTTCCCACATAATGTCCTCACCTTAGCATAAGAGACCTCCCTCAGATAAACAATCTTCTCTGAAAATATACAAACAGGGTGGTCCTGCACCAGTCAAATATCCAAGTCTTTAACCACCTTTATGCTCAGTGATTTGCTGAGAACATTTTTGGAAGCGCTTGACTTTCAGCCCAAAATATGAAGAGGCCTTGGAGGCTGTCAATTACCTGCACTGCTTGTACCTTGTGCCTTTTCAAAGTGAGATCTGAGATGTGCATCTTTCTGGCTGACACGATGACTTTGACAATAGAAGATCACAAACCAGTTATTTTGTTGAGCATCTTAATTTGGGTTTTACGAATATTTCTGTATCATTCAATTGTCTTATGCATCTTTTGCAGGAATATTACAGCAGTAATGTTGGTTCTTTTTCTTTTCATCCTATCAGGTGATGCATAATTTCAATTTGTCCCATTAGTTATGATTGTACTTTGGTCATTTGATTAAGATGATGTTTTCTAGAATGTTTTATTCTAAAATTATACTTAATCTCACTGTAAATATTTATTTTATGGGGATTTACTTTGAAGCTATGTGAATGCCCTGTTTCTCATCAAATTTACAATTTGTTCATTTGTATCTGTATGTATCCATGGTTTCTTATTTTATTCTATTACAATTATTATTTATTTTTATTTACAAATTTCCCCCAATTTAACCAATAATGGCCCTTTCCATCTGGTTTGTTTCTCCTTTTGAAATGGACCCATTATTCCTTGAGTGCTTCCTTGCTTTCTAGCATAAGATTTTCCACATTCATTTTTTACCTTCCCTTCTTTAGCCATGGAATCATCTATTTCCCCAAGAAGCCCTGGATTCTTTAAATGGATAATATTACATCGAAGGCAAGATCTGGAAACTAGAATTGCTCATTGCTATTAGACTTGCTGATCTCAGAGCTTTTCAGTGTTCAGAGCTGTGGAAAATATTAATCCACATACCTGGAATGTGCACATGTATACACACACTATTTACAAATATAATTTACATATAAGTGAAAACCAATAAGTTAAAACTGATACCTCCAATTCCAATCCAACATCATACAGTTCACCCAAGCTTTCTCACTTTCCATACTTGTAAATATTTCCTTTCAATGGTGAGAATTCTGACTTCCATTATCCTTTAATTATTTACTTATTCAACCAATTCCCTTGTAGTTAATTAATCTCTCTTTTCTTTTGACACCACCAACCCTGGCCACACACTGTCCTCACCTGCTGTGGTTATGTTTCCTCAAGCCAATCACCCTGTATGAGCTCTGATGTCCCAAATCAAAATATTCCCCCAAAATGAGAACACTCATTTCCCTGTGGTTTTCAGTAACCCATACTAGGCCACACCCTTACATGGACCCCTCCTTATTCTGCTTTGGCTTGTATATGTCACATATTGTGTCACTCCCATGTATTGCTCTCTCCCTAGCCCTTTCTGACTCTGGCAACTCACAATGTGTTACTCCTCTTCAGGGGTATCCTCCTTAACCTGCTTGAACTCTGATGCCACATGAGGGCTCCCACATTACCTGCATGAATGCACTTCTCACCTTACTTGTTCTTCTTTATTCAATACCAAAATACTCCTTAATACTACCAGGCTCTGAATGCAGCACTTGGCCACCGCAAACCCTTTCTCCCAAAACATACCTCCAACATCTATACCTTTCTTGGTACATCCCAACTTGTGACTTTAGGGCTGGGCTGTTAAGGGAGAAGAAGGAAGGGAAGTCAAGTGTAGGAAAAGCGAAGGAAAAAAAGAAATGAGAAAGAGGAAGAAGAAAAAGGACTCCCATTACTACTCAATGAATTAGTAATTGAATTTTCTTTTTTTTTTTAGCATGGGTAGGGACCAGGAATCAAACCCAGGTCTCTGGCATGGCAGGCAAGAATTCTGCTAATGAGCCACCATCTCACTGCCCAGTAATTGAAATATTTTGAAAATTACTGTGAAGTAATTTTAAAGTTACAGAAAAATTGCAAAAATAATACAAAATCTCTACAGAGAACTCTGATAAACCACCTGTCCAGATACCCAGATTTATCAAATTTTAACACTGACTCATTTTATGCTGTTCTTTCTCTATCTATCTATCTATCTATCTATCTATCTATCTATCTATCTATCTATCTATCTATCTATCTATCTATCTACCTATCTATCTACCTATCAATCTAATTCCTAAATATCTATTTCCTAAGCAATTGAGAGTAGGGTCCCTATATCATGTTTCTTGTACAATTAGTACTTCCATGTATATGTTCCAAGAACAAGCATATCCACTTTTCTAACCACATTAAATACCATTATCAGTTCAAGAATTTCAATATTGATATAGAGAATACAGTATATACTCCAATTTTGCAACTGTCTTAATAATGTCTTTTGGGACATTTTCTCCACCAATTTTAGAGATCATATATTGCTCTTAATAGCCATTGTCTCTTTAGTTTTTCTATGCTGTTTTAATTGTGGAAAGACATATTCAAATGCAATTCTCATCTCCACCATTCCCATGAATACAATACAATAAAATTAATACCATTCAAAATGTTTTGGTACCCTCACCACCATACATAATAAACTTTTCCATTATTCCTAATGCAAGCCCTGCACCCATTGTACATTAACTCCCCATTCCTGATACAGTACCCTCCAAACCTGGCCACTTAAACTCTACCTTCTGTCTGTATTAATGTGCATGTTACTGTTGTTTCACAGAAGTGGAGTTATACCACATTTGTCCTCTTTTATATGGTTTATTACTTATTTTCACTCAAAAGAATGTCTGCAAGATTCGTTCATGCCATAGCATATATCAGAACATCATTCCCTTTTATGGCTGAATAATATTCCACTATTAGTATGTAGTAAATATTCTTCATCCATTTCTATATTTATAGAAATTTGGGTTGCTTCCATTTTCTGGCTATTATGAAAAAATGATGCTATAAGCATTGGTGTGCAAATTTCTGTTTGAATTCCTGCTTTCAATCCTTTGGGGCAAATACCTAGAAGTGGGATTGCTTATTCCTATGGTAGTTCTATATTTAACTCTCAGAAGAACTGCCAAAGTGCTTTTCAGTTCCACTATTTTACATTCCCACCAGCAATGTATTAGGGCTTTTATTTCCCTGCAAAAGTTACAATTTTCTGTTTCATTTTTTATTGTTATTTTTTAAAAATAATAGTGATCCTATTATGTGTGAGGTGGTATCTCATTTGGATTTGATTTGCTTGGCCCAAATGGAATATAATGTTAGATAACTTTTCATGTGATTATTAGCCATTTGTATATTTTCTCTGGATAAATGTGTATTCAAGACCTTTTCCTTCTTTTTTAAAAATTTATTACAACCATTTTATTGAGGTATATTCACATACTGTAAAATCCTTTCAAAATGTATAATGAATGGCTTTAACTCTAATCACAGAGTTGTGCATTCATCACCACAATCAATTTTAGAAAATTTTCATTACATCAAGAAAAGCCCCATATCCCTTAGCAGTCACCTCTCAATCGCTCTATCCTTCACCAGCCCTTCATAACCAGTAATATAATTCTGTCTCTATAAATTTATGTTTGCATTTTATATAAATTGAATAGTAAAGCATGAATATTTTGTGTCAGATTCACTTAGCATAAGGATTGTTTTAAATTACTGTTTTTAATTAGAGAAGTACATTTACACAAAAGTTATGTATAAAATACAGTGTTCCTATATAACCCCCAATTATTGACAATTTGCATAAGTGTGATGTTTTTGTTATTGATGAAAGAATATTAAAATATTACAGTTAATTATAATCCATAATTTACATAAAGTACATTTTCCCATATACCACCTTATTATTAACCCTTTGTAATAGTGTCATACATTTGTTATAATTCAGGAGGAAACATTCTTATATTTGTACTATTAACAACAGTCTATTGTCTACAATAAGATTCACCATGTTATGAAGTCCCATGTTTTATCTTCTAACTTTCCTTCTAGTAACATACAAGACCCAAACTTCACCCTTGCAACTACATTCACAAGTATAATTCAGTGTTGTTAATTGCACTCCCAATAATGTGTTATCATCATCACTTGTTGGCCACAGCTATGACCCTAAGGAATGTTAAAGTACAACAAGAGAGAAAGGGATCAGGAGATCTAGAGACATCGGTCTTTAGACAAGTTTATTTTCAGGCAAGTGCACAATTTATGTACTGGCAAGAACTACAATAAATGTTGTTTGTGAGCAAAGCTAAGGAGCATGCATTGCAAAAACAAATTGAAATAAATACTTCTAAGGTTAGGATGTTCTTTTCCTTTAAGCAAGTCTCTTCCACATGTCATTGTCCTTTATCTGCATGTCTTAGTTTCTATTGAAGTTTCAGATCCTTAAAGCTCAAGTCTGAACTCCCTCATAGTTTATGACTTGTGTTTGCAAGCTTTAGGTTAAACATCAACCTTTTAACTCCTAGAATCACTATCCCTTTCTAGACATTTACAATCAACTTAAATAGAAATTCTCCACAAATTAAGCATTAGCTTATCATTCTCTATCCTTATTCAATCTGCTGGTTATCTATATTTTAGATTTTAACTCTGAGTTTGCTTATTATAGTTAGTTCATATTAGTGAGATTGTACAATATCTGTCCTTTTGTGTCTGACTTTATTCACTAATATAATGTCCTCAAGGATCATCAATGTTGTTACCTTTGTGTAAGGACTTCATTCCTTCTTATAGCTGAATAATGTCCCATCATGTGTATATACCACATTTTGTTTATCCATTCCTCAGCTGATGGACACTTGATTTCCTTCCTCTTTTGACAATTTTGGATAATGCCACTATAAGCATAAGTGTTCAATGTCTGTTTAAGTCCCTGCTTTCCATTCTTCTGGGTAATACCTAGTAATGGGATTACCAGATCCTATGACAGATTTATCTTAAACTTCCTGAGGAACTAAGCTGTCTTCCACTAAAGCTGGACCATTTCACATTCCCACCAGCCATGAATAAGTGTTCATATTTCTCCACATCCTCTTCAGCACTTTTAGTTTTCTGTTTGTTCAATTTTGGCCATTCTAGCAAATGTGAAATGCTATCTCATTGTTGTTATGATTTGCACTTCCTGAATAGATGGTGATGCTTTGCATGTATTCATGTGCTTTTTAGTCATTTGTATTTCCTCTTTGGAAAAATGTCTATTCAACTCTTTTGTCCATTTTTAAATTGGACTGTTTGTCTTTTTTATTTTTATTTTGTATTATTTTTTCATGGGCAAGAGCCAGGGACTGAACCCAGGTCTCCAGCAGGTGATACTTCTGTCACTGAGTCACCATCACACCTCTTTTCTAATTTTGAGTCAAAAGATTTTTCAATATATTATTGATAGTAATATGTTATTGGACATGTGATTTACAAATATTTTCTCCTATTGAGTGGGTTGTCTTCTCATGCTGATGACAAAGTTCTTCGATGCAGAAAAGTTCTTACTTTTGATGAGGTTCCATTTATTTATTTTTCCTTTTGCTGTTTTTGCTTTTAGTGCAATATCTAAGAAAGCATTGCCTACAAAAAGTGCTTGAAGATGCTTCCATATATTTTCTTCTAGTTTTGCATTGTTGTTCTTATTTGTAGGTTTTTAACCAATTATGAGTTAATTTTAATATATTGCCTGTGATAAGGGTCCTCTTTCATTCTTTTGCATATGGATATCCAGTTCTCCCAGCATCATTTCTTGAAGAGACTTTTCTTTGCACATTGAGTGAACTTGGAAGCCTTGTCAAATACCAATTGGGCATACATGTTAGGGACTATTTATGACCTTTGCTTTCAATTCCATTTGTCTATATGTCTGTCTTTATGCTAAGACCACACTGTTGTGATTGCTGTTGCTTTGTAAGATGTTTTAAAAACAGGCAGTGTGAGTTCTCCTTCATCATTCTTCATTTTCAAGATGGTTATGTATATTCCATGACACTTGTCCTTCCATGTTTTTTATTCAGAAAAATTTAACTGATTTATGTGTTTTTTTTAATAGGAGAGGTTGTGGGTTTACAGAAAATTGTGCATGAAATAAAGATTTTCCATATGCCACCCTATGAATAACAACTTGCATTAGTTCTGTATGTCTGTTACAATTGTTGAAAGCACATTTTTATAATTTTACTTTTAACTATGGTCCATAGTTTAACTTATGGCTCAATATTCTTGTAGTGAGGTTCCATGCATTTTTTGAGAATTTTATTCTACTATCATATATACAATCTAGCATTTCCCCTTCAACCAATTTCAGATATATATTTCAGTACTGTTAGTTGCATTCAAATTATTGCATTACCATCACCACCATCCATTACCAAAAATTTCCATCATTTGAAATAAGAACTCTACATTTTGATTTTCCATTTCTTTAAAGAAGTCTGTCAATCTTTTGGGTAGTGTAACTGGTTTGAAACTGTGATATACCCAAGAAAATCCATATTCTTCTAATTCAATCTTGTGGGTGCATGCCTATTGTTGGTGGACATTTTCATTAGGCCATTCCCATAGAGATGTGACCCACCCAATTCAAGATGGGTCTTAATCCTTTCACTGGAGCTCTCTGTGAAGAGAATAAAGGGCAGAAAACATAGGGAGAGCTCAGAGCCATACAGAGAGCAGAGATGACAGATGCTTGGAAAAAGAATTGTCCTAGGAGTTGCTAATCAAGGTCCCACAATATCTGAAGGACCCAGAACCTAGAGAGATACACAAGAAACTAAAGGATGAAATAAGGAATTTTCCTCTGGGGAAGTGAATAGAAAACTCAAAGATGCTTAGAGATGGAAAATGCCCCAGGAGAGGCCATAGGGACCCATTGGAGCTGAGAGAGACATTTTGGAAACCAACCCAGAAGTGAAAGGCCAGTAGATATCACCATGTGCCTTTCCATGTGACAGAGAAATGCCAGACATGATTGGCCTTTGTTGAGTGAAGATATCCTCTAGCTGATGCCTTAAGTTGGACATTTTCATGGTCTTAGAATTTTAACTTGTAACTTAATAAATCCCCTCTGTAAAAGCCAATTCATTTCATGTGTATTGCATATTGGCAGC
Organism: Myrmecophaga tridactyla; assembly: GCA_004026745.1. Lineage (NCBI taxonomy): Eukaryota > Metazoa > Chordata > Mammalia > Pilosa > Myrmecophagidae > Myrmecophaga > Myrmecophaga tridactyla. The sequence goes on along the minus strand of PVIY010000277.1, from coordinate 117,810 downwards.
TTTAGCAAACCAAAACAGGTAGCATTGATATTTCAAATGAAATATCTTTCCATTTATTTAGACCTTCTTTAATTTCTCTGCTTTTTTTTATAATTTGTTGCACCCAAGTCCTTTATATCATTGATTATATTTGTTCCAAGATATTTGATTCTTAAAGTTGCTATAGTTAATGGAATTTGCCTTGATTTCCTTTTCAGATGGCTCATTTCTGGTGACAGAAATAGCACTAATTTTTGTGTGTTGATGTTGTACTCCATCACTTTGCTGAATTCATTTATTAGCTCCAGTAGCTGTCCTCTGTATTTCTTAGGTTTTTCTCTATATAAGATTATGACAACTGCATATAGTGATAGTTTTATTCCTCCCTTTTTGACTTGAATGTCATTTCTTTTTCTTACCTAATTCCTCTGGCTACCACTTCCAGTACAATGTTGAATGCCAGTGGTGATAGCAGCCATGCTACTCGTGCTCCTATTCTTATGGGGAAAACTTTCAGACTTTCACTATTGAGTATGATGAAAGTTGTGAAATTTTCATATAAACTCTTTATCATGTTGAGGAAGGTCCTTCCTCTTCCTAGTTTTCTGAGTATCTTCATCAAGGTTGCCAAATTTTGTTAAATTATTTTTCTGCATCAATTGTGATATTTTTTTTTAATTTTTAATTCATTCATTTAATATGGTATATTACATTGACTGATTTTCTTATGTTGAAAAACTCCTTGCAGTACTAGAATAAATCCCAACTCTTCATATTGTATAATCCTTTTAATATGGCATTGGATTAATTTGCTAGCATTAGATTGAGAATATGTATTATAAGGAATATTTTTCTGTAACTTTGTTATCTTGTTATAACTTCATCTGCCTTTGCTGTTAGAGTGACTCTGGCTTCACAGATTGAGGTAGGAAGTGTTCCCTCACTTTCAATTTTTGGGAAGACTTTGAGAGGGATTGTTGTTAGTTATTCTTTGAATGTTTGTTAAATTCACTAGTGATCAGGCCTTTCTTTGTTGGCAGATTTTTGAGTACTGATATAATCACTTTGCTATTAGTCCACTGAGACCATCAATTATTTCTTGAGTCAGATTAGACAATTTGGGAGTTTCTTGGAAATTTTCCATTTCATCCAGAATTCACTTTTTGTTATTGTACAATTGTACGTAACAAACCTTCCTATTTCTATAAGATAAGTAGTAATGAATCTCCTTTCACTTCTGTTTTTCCTTAATTTATTCTCTCACTTTTTATTTCTTTGTAAGTCTAGCTAAAGATTTGCCAATTTTTTTTAAAGGTACGAATTTTGGGTATCATTGATTCTCTCTGTTGTGTTTCTTGTCGGTAATTCAGTTGCCTCCACTCTAATTGCTGTTATTTCTTTCCTTCTGTTCATTTTGAGATTATGTTGCTTTCTTTTTCTTGATCTTCTAGCTTTGTTGTTATGGCTCTGATTTGAGATCTGTTTTGTTTTGTTTTTTAATCTATCATTTAGAACAGTGCTTTCCCCTGTCAGCACTACCTTTGCTTTATCCCTTATGTTTTGACATATTGTGTTTTTTATTTAATTTATCATGAGATACTTCGTACCTTTCCTTGTGATTTCTTCTCTGTCCATTGGTTGTTTAAGAGTGTACTGTTTAATTTTGACATATTTGTGAGTTTTCCAGTTCTCACTCCCTTACTGATTCCATGCTTCATTCCATTGTGTTCATTGAAGATACTTTGTATGATTTCAGTAATTTTAATTTATTAAGGCTTGTTTTGTGGCCTACCATATTGTCTATCCTAGGGATTGTTCCTTGCGCCCTTTAGATGAATGTTAGTTCTGCTATTGTTTGATGAAATGTTTTATATATGTTGTTAGTTCTAGTTGGTTTACAGTATGGTTCAAGAACTCTGTTTCCTTATTCATCTTTCTAGATTTTCTGTCCATTATTGAAGTGACATTTTAAAGTCTTGTACTGTTGATTTGGAACCTTCTTTTTCTCCCTTGAACTCTGCCAATGTTTTCTTCATATATATTTTTTTCTGTTTTAAGGAGCATATGTTTGCAATTTTTATATACTTTGATTAATTGACCCTTTCATCAGTGTATAGTCCTTCATTATGATGTTAAATGTTCTTTGACTCAAAGTCTGTTTTGTAAGATATTAGGCACCCACTTTCTTTTGGTTATTATTTTGCATGGAATATTTTCCATCCATTCACTTTCAACCTACTTGTAACAATTAACTTTAAGATGAGTGTTATGGTTATAGCACATTGTTGGGTCATGATTTTTTATCCATTTTGTCTATCTTTGTCTTTTTATTGGAATGTTTATCTTATTTACATTTAAAGTATCAACATCTGTCATTTTATTGTTAGGTTTATGTCTTATACCTTTTTTATTTTGTTACTTCAATTCCTCCATTACTGCCTAATGTTTTATTTAGTAGTATTTTGTAATGAAACATTTGTAATTCCTTCTCATTTCCTTCTGTGCCTACTTTTCTGATTTTTTGTTATTACCACAGGGCTAAACCTAACATTCCATATAAATAACAATCATGTTTCATTTTATTCAGCAAGTTGATTTCAATAGTATACAGAAATCATGTCCTAAGTTCTTCATATCCCCCACCTAAATGTTGCTATTGTCATAAAGTACATATTTTCGCATTATGAGGCCAAAACTATAGAATCATCATTGCTTTTTATTCATGTTTTATTTTAAATCTTGTAGGAAGTAACAAGTGGAGTTATAAACCAAAATACAATAGTATTTTAATTTATATTTACCCATATCATTACCTGTAGGAGATAGGATTAACATAAGACCTGCAGAACTACTTGGGAGTAGATGGCATTAGGGTGGTGGCAGCAGTAAGCTGCTTTATGTTATCTGATTTATGTAAGACAGTCTAGGAGGAAGAGAATGTTTGTTTACCCCAAATGGTTATTTTAAGTACGAAGGAAGAACGCTGAAAGATAAGAACTTTGTTCCCCCAGGAAATGCATGCATGCCTATTGTCATCCTGTGGTATATAACCAGGATCTGGTTAAGAATAAAGTTGTCTGAAGTCTGTCTGATGTAAACTCAAGCTTCAGACCCCCTGAGCCCGTCTGTGTTTTTCTTTCTTTCTTTCTTTCCTTCTTCCTTTCTTTCTTTCTCATCATTCCTTAATATCCTTCGAGCTCCGTTTCACAGGAAGCAACAATTACCTGTGGTGGTTTGCAACTGCATTTACCCTAGAAATACATGTTCTTAAACTTAATCTATTGATGTGAATGTGAACCCAATTGTAAAACAAGACTTTTCTGATGAGGTTACTTCAGTTAAGGTTGGGTTTTAATCCTATTATTCAGTCTTTTATAGCGAGAGTGAAATTCAGCATAAATAAGGCCACAGAGGGAGCAGCCAGAAGCTGACCATCAATGGAACCCAGAAATGAAGGGAGAGACGAAGAGAGACTGCCATGGGTCTTGCCACATTACAAGCTAAGGATCATAGGTATTCAGAAACCAGCCCCGAAATGCCAGTCTTCAGTAAGATAGCCTCAATTTGATGTCTTGATTTAGACTATCTCCTAGCCACAAAGTCACAAACAAACTCCCATTGTCTATGACAACCCATTGCATGGTATAGTTTTAAGCATCTAAGAAAACAAAAACATTACATTTATCAGACTGCTTCATTTCTTCACATGGCCTTAATCTATTAATGTCCTTTCCTTCAACATTTTGCATTTCTGTGCTGATCTAGTGGTGACCAACTTTTTCAGCTTTTATTTATGTGGGGATATCTATCTTAATCCCTCTCTCATTTTTGAAGGAGAGTTTTGTCAGATATAGAATTTTTCATTGGTAGTTATTTACTTTCAGGGCTTTAAATATGCCATTAGGCTATCTCACTGCTTTTTTTGTTTGTTTACATGGTTTCTGATGAAAATCAACTCTTAATTTATTGAGGGTCCACTTTACATGACACTTTGATTTCCTTTTGAAGTTTTCAGGATTCTTTCATTGACAATGGCATTTCACAGTTTGTAATGTATCTTGATCTGAATCTATTTGAGATTATCCTGTTTGGATAAACAGTATATATTTGTTTTTCCTAAAATTTGTGGAATTTTCTGCATATATAATACTTCTTATAATATATATAATATTTCTTATAATATTATCTCTTCCCCTTTCTCTATCTGTTCTCCTTCTGGGACTCTGACAATGCATATTTTGGTACACTTGATGGTGTCTTACATGTTCCTTAAGCTTTGTTCACTTTTTTTCATGTTTTCTTCTTTCTGCTCCTCAGACTCAATAATTTCAATTGCATTATTTTCAAGTTCACTGATTCTTCTGCTAGCTCCAGTTTGCTGTTGAAACTTTCTAGGGAATTTTTTTTTCCTTATGTTACTGCGGCCACAGTTCTGTTTTCTTCAATTTAATGATTTTTATCTCAATGAATATTATGTTTTTGTTCATCTATTGCTTCTTTGATTTTATTTTCTTCTTTTTTCAAATTTTACTTTAGCTCTTTGATCATATCAACTAGATATGATAGTTTTACAGTCTTTGCTATTTACAAATTTGGTTTTAATAATAAATGGTTTCTAATATTTTGTTTCAATTATGTGCATGGTCCATCATTTTCTGTTTCTTTGTATGACTTATGATGTTCTATTGTGCAAACATTTTGTTATTGTAATATATTAATCTCTGGAATTTAGTCACTGCGGCATGTTTCAAGGCCTGGATTCCACTAGTATTATGACAGTGATTTCCTTAAATACCAGCTGCTAATACAAAAAAATAAGTATTTTACCAGTGTTTGCAGATTTTCTTGTGAGAATACTGTCATTCAAAGGTCATTTTGAATAACAATGGGTTTAAAGAACAGCTTATAGTGAAAGCATAGGGACCTTCCTGCTCTTTTCTGAGTATGCATCTTGACCTTGACATGTGCATGTTGCTCTAGAATTCCCCCATTTATCTTCATCTGGTGGTCTCTTTTCCCCTAGGGAGTAGTTTTTCTTTCTAGTCACAGGTGCCCCACTCTATGGTCCACTGTCAGTGATACTTTGACTTAGGCATCTGTGATTTGATTGTTCTGCTACAATGTTCTAGCTGCCTTGAGATTACCTCTACATTCAAGACAAGTTCTGAGATGGAAAGTGTACACAGAGTATCTTAGTTCAGGCATTCAGGCAGCTACCAGACAAATTGACACAACATACTTGCAAGTAGGTTTGTGTGCCAGGTTTACTCTGGTCTCCTATGAATCAGGACTTTGAACCAAGCTTGATAGAGAATAGGGTTAGGACTGGCAAGGGTCCCACAAGGTTTTCTAACCTTTTTATGTCTTTGGGTGCATGGGCCATGAATCAAACCCAGGTTTTCCACATGGCAGATGTACCTTCTACAACTGAACCACTTGTGTACCCTTCCAAACTTTTAAGTTATTTTGTTGATTAACTCACAGGAATTCTTTACCTGTTTTAGGTAGTTCTGAGAAAGATGGTCCTGTTTGCTTTTCAAAAAAATGCTTTAAAGCTTCTATGGCAGGGGTATAACACTGGAGCATCTGACTCCATCATTTTTATGATGTCACTTTTCAGCAATTGAAATTTTAATTTTCTTTTTGAACTTGGAAATGTGTATTACTTTCATTGCATGTGTTGTTTATGTTTTAAAAATAAGACACACATTTTATAGTATTATATATAGAGGGAGGCTGTACACGTTCTAACTTTTGAAAATTCATATCAATATATAAACACTTCATATATAATTATTCTCTCTTGTGTAAAATATTTACATATAAAATATGAATGATTATATTTTTCAAATCATATATTTTTAATTCTAATTTCATATTTCATTTTAAAGCTATGTTTAAATCATCCTCTATTATTTGATTTTGTCTTTTCATTTTTGGATTTTTTTAAGAGTCTCAATATATGTTTTGATCCTTCATCAATTAACAATGACCCTCTGTCTTCAATGCCCCTCACCATGAACTCTACTTTCTATGACATTAAACTATAGTGACTTGGCATTACTTTGTTATTTATCATAAATTTTAACCATTCTGAGTAACTTTGTTTCATATATGGTTCGTGTAGCATTCATCTTAAGCCCTATTTAATTCTCTATTTGTTAGCAGAATTTCAACTATTTACAATCACTGTGACAAGTCATATTTTCAAAGTTATTTTTGGATCTTTGTTTTTAATTTAGTTAAATATATTTCATGCTCTTACTTTTGTCTCTCTGTTACTTTGTTGATTATGGATTTTTGTTTGGCTTATTGCACATTTACTTATGTGACACATTCTGCTTTACAGAAGCATGGTGTGTGAGAGTTCAGATATCCTATTTGTTGTTTCAAGAGAACTGCAGTTTCAAGTAAGTTTCAAAAACTTTAATTTTTAACATCAAAGATAAAACAGTATCTATAGAGTACTCTTTTGTAGGAGAAGAAAATAAAAATTCATTTCTATTCTTTTTCCACCTTTCACCTGTTTAAATTAAGTCTGTGATTCCCTGCTTCATTTATTCAAGAATGTTGGTTACATGAATTTGATTTTCTCCTCATATTCACAGCTGTTGTTTGAGATAATTCTTTAATTGACTATTTTTCTTACTACTCAGGTTTTAAGATTGATTCCCTTATGTTTATACATCTCTTACTTTCTAAGGTATATCTTTTTATTTTCTGAGAAGGTTAAGTTAGAGGAGATAATGGGGTAAAACATCCCAACCCTTATAAAATACAAAAATATGTAACTCAAAGAGGCCCAATGAATGCTAAATAGAATAACCCCAAATAGGCTTATTCAAATACACATACTAGTCACTCTGTCAAATGTTGAAGAGAATCAGAAAATCCTGAAAGCAGTAGGAGGAAAGCAACTCACCACATACAAGGGAAACCACATAAGACTAAATTTGGCCTTCTCAGCAAGCACCATGGAGGTGAGAAGGCAGTGGTATGATTTGTTTAAGATACTTAAAGAGAAAGTCTTACAGCCAAGAATTCTGTATCCAGTCAAATTGTCCTTAAAAAGTGAGAGAGAGATTAAAATTTTCAGACAGACAAAGACTGAGATAATTTTTCAGCAAGAGACTGCCCCTACAAGAAATTCTAAAGAGAGTTCTGTTGGCTGAAAAAATATAGAGGAGAGGGAGGTCTGCAGGGGTGCACAGAATTGAAGAGTACCATTAAGGGTAAGATAAAGGATCAAAAGAGAAAGAGGGAAAATAATATATAGATCTGAAAATATAAACCAAATTATAAGCTGGTAGATTCAAGAAATTCCTCTACAGTAATAACTTTGAATTTTAATGAACTAAACTCAGCAATTAAAGAATACAGATTGGCAGAATGGATTAAGAAGTATGATTTTTTCTACATGCTGCTTACAGGACGCTCATCTTGGACCCGAGGATACAAATACATTGAAAGTAAAAAGATGGAAAAATTGTTCCATGCAAGCTGTAAACAAAAGAAAATAAAAGTAGTTATGCAAATATCAGAAAACATAAACTTTAAATATAAAAATCTCATAAGACACAAAGAAGGACACTACATATTAACAACAAGGACAATTAATTAAGAATAAATAAAAATCATAAATGTATATACTCTAAATCAAGTAGCTCCACTGTACATGAGGAAAACATTGGTAAAACTGAAGGGAGCAATGGATATTTCAACAATAAAAGCTGGAGACTTCAATACACCACTCTCCTCTATAAATAGACCAAACACACAGAAGATCAACAAGGAAGTAGAGAACTTAAACAATTTGATAAGTGAATTAGACTTAACAGGCATATATAGATCATTTCACTCCAAAACACCAAGATATACATTCTTCTCTAGTGCCCATGTAATGTTTTCCAGGATAGATCAAATGCTGGGATACAAAACAGGTGTACATAAATTTTAAATGATGGAAATTGTACAAAACACTTCATCTGTTCACAGCAGGATGAAATTGGAAATCAACAACCACCAAACAACCAGAACTTTCACAAATATATGGAGAATAAATAATACAGTCTTAAACAATCAGTTGGTCAAAAGAGAAAGTGCTAGAGAAATAAGGTGGATATCTGGAGATAAATGAAATTGAGAATGCAATATACCAGAATTCACAGGATGTGGTAAAGACAGTGCTGAGAGGAAATTTTTTTGCCTTTAATGCCTATATTAAAAATGAAGAAACAGCAAAAATTGAGGACCTAATTGCTCACCTGGAATAACTAGATGAAAAACAGCAAACTAACCACAAAGCAAATAGAAGAAGAAGAATAAATATAAAGCAGAAAAATATGAATTGGATAACAAAAAAAGATAGAAAAATCAATAAAACCAAAAGTTTATTTGAGAAAATCAATAAAATTGATTGACCCCTAGATAAGTTGACAAAGAATAAAAGAGAAAGGATGCAAATAAACAAAATCAGAAGTGAGAGGGGGTCTTCTCTATGGACCCTGAAGAAATAAAAATCAATCATGGGCAGGCCATGGTGGCTCAGTGACAGAGTACTTGCCTGCCATGCTGGAGATCTGGGTTTGGTTTCTGGTGCCTGATCATGTAAAAAAAAACTAATCATAAGATGATACTATGAACAACTATACATCAACAAACTAGACAAATTAGGTGAGATGTACAAATTAATAGAAACACGTCAATTACCTATACTGACTCAAGAAATAGAATATCTCAACAAACCAATTACAAGTAAAGAGATGCGGTCATTAAGAATCTTCTTACAAGAAAATCTCAGAGGCAGATGTCTTTACAGGGGAGTTTTATCAAACATTCCAAATAGAACCAACCCCAATCCTGCTCAAACTCTTCCAAAAAATGGAGGAAAAAGAAAACTGCCTAATTAATTTTATGAACCTAACATCACTCTAGTACCAAAACTGCATAAAGATGCTATAAGAAAGGAAAACTACAGGCCAATCACCCTAATGCACACATATGAAAAATTCTGTACAAAATACTAGTGAATCAAATCCAATGACATATTAAAATAATTATATACCATGACCATGTGGGTTTTATACCAAGAATGCAGGGGTGGTTCAATAGAACAAAATTAATCAATTTGCTACATCGCATTAGCAAATTGAAAGGACAAAATCACATGATCATTTCCATTGATGCTGAAAAAGCATTCAGTAAAATTCAGCATCTTTTTCTGATAAAAACACTTCAAAAGTTAATAATCAAAGGAAACTTCCTCAATATGATAAAGGGCATAAATGAAAAGCCCATAGCCAACATTGTACTTAATGGAGAGATGGAAAGCCTTATACCTATGATTGGGAATGAGACAAGGATTTCCTCTGTCACCACTATTATTTGGCATGGTACTAGAAGTTCTAGCTAGAGCAATCAGGCAGGAAAAAGATATAAAAGGCATCCAAATCAATAAGGAAGAAATGCAACTTTCATTATTTGCAAATAACATGATAACCATAACATGGAAGATCCTGAGAAACCTATGACAAAGCTTCTTAGCTAATAAACAATTTCAGCAAGGTGTCATAATATAAGATTAATGTCTATTCATTTCTGGTGCCTGCCCATGCAAAAAAAATTGATTAATGTCCAAAAATCAGTTATGTTTCTACACACAAGCAATGACCTAACTGAGGAAACAATTAAGGAAAAAATACCATTCAAAATAGCAATTAAAAGAATCAAGTTTCTAGGAATAAACTTAACAGGGATGTAAAGGACCTAAACACAGAAAACTACATAATATGGCTAAAAGAAATCAAAGAAGATTTAAATAGGTCAAAAGCAAAACCTACTCATGGATCAGAAGCTTAATTAGTTAAGATGTCAATTCTACCAAAATGATCTACAGATTCAATGCAATACAAATCAAAATTACAAAAGCCTACTTTGAAGACTTGGAAAACTTGTTGTCAAATTCATTTGGAAGAGAAAATGACTTTGAATAGCTAAAAATATCCTGAAAAAGAATAATGTAGCTGGATTGACACTTTCTGATTTTTAAGTTTATTTCAAAGCCACAGTGGTTAAAACAACCTAGTACTGGCACAAAGCTAGTAGTATTGACCAACAGAATTAAATCAAGAGTGTGCAGACAGACCACCAAATGTATGGTCAATTGATCTTTGACAAGGTTCCCAAATCCATTGAACTGGTCAGAATAGCCTTTTTGATAAATGGGCATGGGAGACCTGGATATCAATAGGCAAAATAATGAGGGAAGATCCCTACATTACATCCTTTACAAAAATTGCCTGAACGTGGATCAAAGATACAAATACCAGAGTCAGTACCATAAAGTTCTTAGAGGAAAATGTACAGAAAAATATTCAAGATGTTGTAATAGGAGGTAGCTTCCTATGCTGGTTTGAAAGGATTTACGCACCCTAGAAAAGTCATGTTTTAATCTTAATCCCATTCTGTAAAGGCAGCTGTTTCTTCTAATCACTATTCAGGACTGCATGTTGGAAACTTTAATCAGATTATCTCATGGAGATGTGAATCAACCAAGTGTGGGTATTAACCTTGATATGGTGGAGATGTGTCTCCACCCATTCCAGGTGGATCTTAATTAGTTTACTGGAATCCTATAAAAGAAGAAGTATTTTGGAGAAAGCTTCAGAATGCCACAGAACCATGAAGCAGAGAGTCCACAAGCCAGTGACATTTTGAGAATAATGAGAAAGCCACAGCAGAGCCATTCAGAGCCACAAGGATGAGAGAACCACAGACTCCACCAGCAAGTGATCTTTGGAGATTCTGAGAGAGCAGAGAAGGATGACAGAATGATATAGCCATGAGAAGCAGACAGTCCACCAGCCAGTGACCTTTGGAGTAGAAGAAGGAAAACACTTTCTGGGGAGCTTCATGAAGCAGGAAGCCAGAAGAGAAAGCTGCCTTCCCATGTTTGCAGAGTGTCACCATGTTTGCCACATGCCTTCCCAATTGAGAGAGAAACACTGAATGTCATTGGTCTTCTTGAACCAAAGTACCTTTTCTTGGATTCCTTAGACTGGACTTATTTTACTTGGACATTTTATTGGCCTTAGAACTGTAAACTTATAACTTATTAAATTCCCCCCTTTTAAAGGCCATTCTGTTTCTGGTATATTGTATTCTGGAAGTTAGCAAACTAGAATGCTTCTTAAAGTTTAAACCCAAAGCATAAGTAACAAAAGAAAAATAGATAATGAGAACTTCTCAAAATAAAGTGCTTCTGTCTCTCAAAAGTCTTTGTCAAAAAGGTGAAGAAACAGCCAGCTTAATGGGATAAAATATTTGGAAATCATGTATTGGATAAAGGTTTAGTATCCTGTACACATGAAGAAATCATACTACTCAACAGCAAAAGAACAAACAATTCAATTATAAAATTGGCTAAAGACAAGTTTAGACATTTTTCTAAAGAGCAAATACCAGTGGCTAAAAACCACTTTAACAGATGTTCATTTCCATTAGTATCAAGGAAATGCATATCAAGATTACAAAGAGATATCACCTCACGCTTATATGAATGGCTATTAAACAAACAGGAAACTACAAATTTGGAGAGTATGTGGAGAAATTGGAAACTTATACACCACCGGGGATGAGCCTGGCCCTAGCACCATGGGATTGACAATTCCTTTTTGACAAAAATGGGGAAAATAATTGTAACAAATACAATATAAGTGGCTGAGAGAGTTCAAATAGATTCTACAGATTACTTGGAGCTGCTCTTATGCAACCTTCAGCTAGATTGTGCTGCTATCATGGTTTGTCAAACCACAACCAAAACCATTCCTGCCAATCCTAAAGAGTTTCAAGGACTTTATCTGAGATTCTACTAATACTCCACACACTCTGATTACTGTCCAGAACCCTACAACTTCCAGATAGTTTCCTAGGCCAGATACATACTGAAACCCAGAGGGTGTCAGCATGTCCAGAATATCACCCAGTTCCAACCCTCTATCCCATATTATTGACATACGTTTCCAACATGAAAAATTTAGAATAGGCATAGCCCAAACACCCATAAAGATTGGGAGAAACATCAAAGGAGAATGTGGAGATATAAAAGAGAAGATAGGATTTAACAAATTAGTATGACTGCTGAATCATTATATTGATTTCTTTTAGTATTCAATGTCTTGGAGTATCTAGAAGGAAAAAATTAAAATGGTGGAAATGTAACCCATACCAAACCTTGAAATCTGTTCTACAACCAGTTGTTGAATTGTGATTTCAAATTTATTGCTGTTATGTATATATGGTATTTTTCATAATAAAAAATTAAATAAGGGCAAAAAGATAAAAATTCAAAATAAAAATAACAAGGCACTTCATTTTGGACAGGTATGGAAACTCATCAAAGTCGGGGTATATTACCATATGTAGGAAAAATGATATGTATTGATTTATGGTTACATATGCATTTCCTATGTACATATACATGCACATATATATATGCAGATGTATATAGGGCATCTTTGCATATAGTGTAAAGATACACAAGAACTGATAACAGTGATTGTCTCTAAGGGAGGGCAACTTCAGTACTGGGTAAAAACAGTGGAAAGGAGACTATTTTTCACTGAATATTTTTGGAATATTTGAATATTGTATCACATAAATAAATTACTTAATAGGATATGCACAGTGACCCGCATTTCAAAATGTGAAACTATATAAAATTATATCATCTGTATTTTTACCACACAAAGAAACAATGTAGGGGGTTCCAGGAAGATGGAAGAATAGGAGAGGTCAATTTCATCCCTGCTCCAAGGAACGGCTAAAGAAGGGACAGGAAGGTGACTCAGACAGTGATTCCAAGGTGTAAGTGACCAGGGAGGGTCTTCTGCACCACATAAGGAGGCCCTGGTTGCAAAAGCTGAAGAACTGGGAAGCAGAGAACCAGACACCATCAGACTGGTGTAAACAGCCTAACATGCCCCTTGGCACCCTCAGGACTGCACAGATGGGAGATGGGGACTAGGAATTAAGCCAAGCCATGTTCCTTGAATTCTTCACCCTCACTGATGCAGTCCTGCAACCCGTGACTCACCCCACAACCCATGCACCTGAACACCAGCATGTGCACCTCCTCCCCACACTCTTAGAACCTCTGTTCCACTAATACCCACAAATACCCAACCCACATCCCACCCCAAGCATGTGCAAGATTTACCCAGACCAACCCATCTCTTATGCACCAGCAGTCTTGCTCTACCCCTCCAGAGACCCAAATCTCCTTCCATGATCCTGCAGGCAGTCCCCAGTGCATAAAGGATGTGGGTGCTTACCTACATAGCCAAGGCACACCCACCCCAAGCACATACAGTCATGCAACTCCCCAAGCTCTGTGCACATGCACATAAGTTTACGGCCCTCTAAGATCCTTGCATGCTCATACCCTCTATCAACCCCCCCAGCTCTGGGCAAGAACTGACCTACACAGACATGTCACACCCATCCCCAGCCCATGAAGACTCAACCCTGGCCCACTGTCTCTGAGCTCTGCACAGGTGCACAAAAGGGCCTTGCTCCCCACACTCAATGCACACACATAGCCACATCCTCCCCACTACTGGGCACCCAACATTCCTGCACTGAACCCCTGCATCCCAACAACCTGACCCACAAATACAAATCTTTAGACTAGTAAAGGAAATCAACTTCCAAATAAACCTATCAAGATATTTACACACCTCAAACACAACAGAAGATCACTAAGCATATCATGATGCAGACAGATATAGGTCAGCCTAATGTCCAAATTATTCAGCAGAGGAGACAGAGACTTTGGAACAAATAATCAAAAATGTTCATATAACTCTAATAAATAAAATAAACGGTGGGGGGCAAAAGTAGCTCAATGGTAGAATTCTCACCTGCCATGTGGGAGACCAGGGCTAGATTCCAGACCCATGAATTACCCCAAAAAACAAACAAACAAGCAAGCAAACAAAAAACAAAACAACCAAACAAAAATTCAACAAATGGTGCTGCAATAAGAGGATATTCACATGAAAAAAAAGAAATATGACCCTACCATGCAACATGCAAAAATAATAATAACTATATAAATGGGATGGCTAATGACACAAAGATCAAGAAGACAGCAGAAGAGAATAAAGAGGAATTTTAAAGAATAAATTGAAAAATAGCAGATATCAAAGAGATTAAAGATACTGTAGAAAAAATAAAAAATATACTAGAGACACACAACAGCAGATTTGAAGAGGCAGAAGAGAGAATAAATGAAGTAGAGGACAGGACAGAATATTTCAAAAATTCAAAACAGCAAATGACAGAAAAGATGAAAAAAATTTGAATTGGACCTCAGGGAAATGATGCACAAAATAATGCAAAAATATATGTAAGAATTGTCAATGTCCTAGATGGAGAAGAGGGGAGTAAAGGGCTAGGAAGACTAGTTGAAGATATGATGGGGGGAAATGTTCCAACACTTGTAAAGGACATGAACACATAAATCAAAGAAGCCCAATGAACTACAAATAGAATAAATCCAAATAGGGCTTCCCCAAGACACATATTAATCAGTCTGTCAAATTTTGAAGAGAAGCAGAAAATCCTGAAAACAGCAAGAGAAAAACAATCTATTATATACAAGAGAAACCAGATAAAACTGAGTTCAAACTGCTCAACTAACACCCTGGATGTGTGAAGGCAGTGGTATGATATATTCAAGATCCTGAAAGAAAAAGACTTCCAACCAAGAATTCTGTACCCAGACAAATTGTCCTTCAAAACTGAGAGGGAGATTAAAATTCTCAGACAAATAAATCCTGAAAGAATTGGTCAACAAAAGGCTGGCCCTACAAGAAATACTAAAGTGAGTTCTGCAAATAAACAAAATCAGAATTGAGAAAGGGTGCATTATTACAGACCCTGATGAAATAAAAGTAATCATATTGTTCTAGTTTGCTAGCTGCCAGAATGCAACACACCAGAGATGGATTGGCTTTTAATAAAAGGGGATTTATTTTGTTAGTTTTTCAGAGGAAAGGCAGCTAACTTTCCACTGAGGTTCTTTCTTATGTGGGAAGGCACAGGATGGTCTCTGTTGGCCTTCTCTCCAGGCCTCTGGGTTCCAACAACTTTCCCTGGGGTGATTCCTTTCTGGACCTCCAAAGGCCTGGGCTGAGCTGCAAGTGCTGAGATGAGGAATGCCGAGCTGCTTAGGCTGTGCTACGTTGTGCTCTCTCATTTAAGCACCAGCCAATTAAGTCAAACATCATTCATTGCAATGGGCATGCCTCCTAACTGACTGCAGATGTAATTAGCAACAGATGAGGTTCATGTACCATTGGCTTATGTCCACTACAACAGAACTAGGTGCCTTCACCTGGCCAAGTTGACAACTGAATCTAACTACCACACATACGATGATACAATGAATAACTATACGCCAACAAACTAAATAACTTAGATGAAATGGATAAATCATTGGAAACACTGAAACAAGGTACATGGACTCAGAAAAATTGGAGACCTCAACAAACCAATCAAAAGTAAAGACATTCAATTAGTCATCAAAAATCTTCCTGTAAAGAAAAGCCCAGGGCCAGATGGTTTCATAGGGGAATTTTATCAAACATTCCAAAAAGAACTAATACCAATCCTGCTCAAAATTTTCCAAAAAATTGAGGAAAAAGGAACACTATCTAACTCATTTTATGAAGTTAATATCATTTTAATACCAAAACTTTGTAAAGACGCTATAAAAAAGGAAAACTGCAGACCAATCTCCCTAATGAACAAAGATGCAAAAATTTTCCACAAAATATTAGCAAATCGAATCCAACAACACATTAAACCAAGTGGGGTTTATACCAGGTATGCAAGGATAGTTCAATTCAAGAAAATCAATTAATGTAATACAGTACATTAACAAAACAAAAGGAAAAATACGTTTACCTCAAGTGATGCTGAAAAAGCATTTGACTAAATTCAACATCCTTTTCTGACTAAAAGAAAACACTTCAAAAGATAGCAATCAAAGGTAACTTCCTCAATATGATAAAGGGCATATATGAAAAACCAATAACCAGCATCATACTCAATGGAGATTGACTGAAAGTGTCTCCCCTAAGATCTGAAATGAGACAAGGATGACCTCTGCCACCACTATTATTCAATACAGTACTAGAAGATCTAGCTACAACAATCAGGCTGGACAAAGAAATGAAAGGCATCCAAATTGCAAAGGAGGATATAAAATGTTGATTATTTACAGATGACATGATACTAGGAAAATTCTGAGAAATTCACAAAAAACTTACTTGAGCTAATAAACAAATTCATCAAATTTGCTGGATAAAAAATTAATGTGCAAAAATCAGTAACATTTCCATATACAAGCAATGACCTAACTGAGGAGTCAGTTAAGGGAAAAAAATCCATTCAAAATAGCAACTAAAAGAGTCAAGTACCTAGGAATGAACTTAACTAGGAATGTAAAGCACTTGTGTACAGAAAACTATGTAACACTGCTAAAAGAAGTCAACAAAGATCTGAATAGGTGGAAAGACTTTCTCTGCTCATGGATAGGAAGATTAAGTATTGATAAGATATCAATTCTACCCAAATTGATCTACAGATTCAATGCAATGCCAATCAAAATTCCAAAAACCTACTTTGAAGACTTGGAAAAGCTAGATGCTAAATTCATTTGTAAGTGAACGATACCCCAAATAGCTAAAAGCATCCTAAAAAATAAGAACGAAGTGGGAGGATTAAAGCTTCCTCATTTCAAAAATTACTGTAAAGCTACAGTTGTCAAAAAAGTATTGTACTGACAAGAAGATAGAGTTATTGACCAATGGAATTGAATCATGAGTGCAGAAATAGACAATCAAATCTATGGTAAACTGATCTTTGACATGGCCCCCAAATCCACTGAATTGGGATAAAATAGTCTTTACAACAAAGGAACATGGGAGAGCTGGATATCAATACTGAAAAGATAGCAATAGGATCCTTAAATTACACACTGTACAAAAATTAACTCAAAGTGCATCAAACACCAAATATAAGAACTAGTACCATAAAACTTCTAGAAGAAAATTTAGGGGAACATCTTCAAGACCTAGTAATATGAAGTAGCTTCCTTAACTTTACACCCACAACACAAGCACAAAAGAAAAAAAGTAGATAAATAGGAACTCTTCAACATCAAATGCATCTATGCCTCAAAATACTTTGTCAAAGATGTGAAGACATAGCCAACACAGTGGGAGAAAATATTTGGAAATCATACATCAGACAAAGGTTTGATATTGTGTACATAAAAAGGAAACATACAGCTCAACAACAAAAGAACAAACAACCCAATTATAAAATGGGCTAAAGCTATGAATAGGCTTTTTTATGAAGAGTAAGTGTGGTTGGCTCAAAAGCACATGAATAGATGCTCATTTTCATTAGCTATAAGGGAAATGCAGATCAAGACTATGAGAGACCATCTCACACCTATAAGAATGACTACAATTAAACAAACAGGAAACTACAAATGTTGTATAGGATGTGGAGAAATTGGGGCATTTATGCACTGCTGGTGGGAATGTATAATCATACAGCTGCTATGGAAGTCAGTTTGGTGGTTCCTTAGGAAACTAAATAGTGAGTTGCTCCATGACCCAGCAATAGCACTACTTGGTATATACCCAGAAGAACTGAAAGCAATGACACAAACAGATGGTTGCCCACCGATGTTTATAGCAGCATTATTTACAATCATCAAAAGCTGGAAACAATCCAAATGCTCATCAACAAATGAGTGGATTAACAAACTGTGATAAACACATATGATGTAATATTATGCAGCAGTAAGACATAATGATGTCTTGAAGCACATGACAAGATGAATAAGCCTTGAGGACGTAATGTTGAGTGAAATAAGCCAGATACAAAAGGATAGATATGGTATGATTCCACTATTATGACCATGGTAAAGGTAAAATCAGAGGCTTATAATACAGAACAGAGGGGACTTAGAGATACATAGAAGCTAGAGATGGGTGAATGGTTAGCTAGTGAGGTTGAACTAAAATGTAAGGGAATATATAGAAGTGAAGGCAGTTCACTAGTGTGTCTATAAGTAACAGTACCATATTGAAGGTTAACAAGATTGGAAAATGTTGTATAGATCTATGTGTCCCACTGATTAACACTACAAATATAAATAAGTTCTTACCCAAACTAGTTCAAAGGTATGACTCTTGTACAAAGAGTGTTTATGTTTAGGGAGTGCAAAAGCATTCAGTGGTAGAATTCTCAACTGCCATGTGGGAGACATGGGTTCAATTCATGGACCATGCACTTCCACAAAAAACCAACAAGCAGGCAAAATAAATTTAAAAAGTCAACAAATGGTGCTGCAGTAGCAGAATACTCACAAGGAAAAATAATGAAGAGTGAACCCACCATACAGCATACAAAAAAAAAGACTGTTTATGTTTAGAGTACAAGGAGAAAATTGCTAGTGCATGCTATTGGCTATGTTTAGGAGGAAAACATCAGCAGTATCACAACAACAGCATAAGTAAATAATTCAGGGAGGGACAATAATTAAGAGGAGGTTTAGATTTCCTATTTGGTGAGGGTGTGTTTACTGGTTATCTTTCTCTTGGGAACAATGAAATTATCTAAAATTGGGAATGTTGATGGACTGTGGACTTTGGACATTATACATGATGCCTAATGAATGCAGGTGGCTGAAGGATGCACTGACTGAGAAGCAGATTCATGAACAATGCTGTATACACATGATTGAATGTTGTGCTGCTATGAAAAGGAACAAATTGCAAGGCATGCAACAATGTGAAAGAAAGTGTGGGACATTTGGTGAGGCAAAATAATCTGGAAATGAAAGAACAATTATCAAATGGTCTCCTTTAGAAAATGCTTATAAGAAAATAGTGGCCTAGATTATAAGCTTTTATAGCAGACACATTTAGTCTGAAGTGGTAAAGTGGTTATTATTTCTGGATTTCAAGGGGCTGTTTTATATATATATATATATGTATATAACCTGATATTTAGAGATAAAAACAAAACCAATCAGGTTGGAGTTAAAGTAATTCAGAACACAGGGTTAAGGAAGACTTTTTTTTATATTTTAGAATGATGTATATTCTTTCAGACCAAAGGAAGAAAGTTTAATTTTGTCCAATACCTAAATTTTCTTCAGCATATAATATAACTCAACCTATCAGTGCAGCTCATTTGAACAAGTGAAACATAGGGAGCCCAGAATAAGAAAGAGGTCCTTTAATCCTGTATAGCTTAATGCAATGCCTGGACACATCCTAGCATATATTAAGCAGATAATAAAATATATTGTCAAAGTCCCTTGAGGGATGGGAGAAAAAATATGGAACTATTAAGTCTTACCATCAGGGAATCCTCTGATACTATGTTAAACATTAGGGACACCCAAATCAATAGTCCAAACCCTTGATCTTGAGGCTTACTCTTGTGATGTTTATGTGGTAGTTGAGAAGTTTAGCCTACTTACAGGTGTGCCTAAGAGTTACTTCTGGAGGACCTCTTTTGTTGCTCAGATGTGGCCCCACTCTCTCTGAGCCTAACTCTGAAAGTGAAATCGCTGCCTTTCTGACTATGTGGCACATGATATCCAGAGAAGAAAGTCTCCCTGGCAGCATGGGAGATGACTCCCAGGGATGAGCTTAGTCCTGGAAATATAGGATTCCACCCTGACCAAAAGAGAGGGAAAGTGTAAAAAATAAAGTATCAGTGGCAGAGAGATATCAAAGACAGTCAAGAGGCTATTCTGGAAGTTGCTCTTATGCAAGCTTCAATGAGACATTGCTATTTATCAAAACTTGCCAAAGCCCAACCAGAACCATTCCAGCCAATCCTATAGAACACCTGGGGCAATATATAAGCCTCCACAAGGGTTCCATGCACTAGGGTAACTTTCCAGTACCTACAACCTCCAGATGGGTCCCTGGTTCGGATAAATCTTGAAACCTATAGGGTTCAGCCTCTCCAGAATATCAGGTAATTCCATTTCCCTACCCCATAGTATCAACAGGCCCTAAAGTGGCCATAGTCTAAACACTCCTAAAGAGAGGGATAGAATGAACAAAGCTGATGGTGGAGTTGTACAGAGAAGATAGGATTTAACAAATGAATATAACTGCTGAATCATTAAATTGATAACTCTTTTAGTCTATAGTATCTTAGAGCAGCTGGAAGTAAGAACCTAAAATTGTGGAATTGTAACCGATGCCAAACTCTGAAATCAGTTCTATAACTAATTGTGGTGCTGTGCTTTGAAATGTATTACTTTATATATATATATAATATATATATATATAATTTTTTACAAAAAAGAAAAAAAGTCAATTGTGATGATAAAAAGCTATTTAAGCCTTCTAGTCTCCTATATTTTGGAGCAGCTAGAAGGAAACATCTGAGAGGATCAAATAGTAGCCCATGACAAACTCTAGGCTTTGTCCTATAAGTATTTGTTAAAGAGTGTTTTGAAAACTATTGCTTTTTTTTCTTTTTTTGCTTTGTATATATGTTATATTATACAATTAAAAAGTTAAAAACTATTAATTGGGAAGGAAGGACACGAGTTAAGGGGAGGTTGAATTTTCTATTTGCTGAGGATGCGTTTATCAGTTTTTTAATGAAAATTGTCTAAAATTGAGAGCGTTGATGGTTGTACAACTGAGTATAATGTGAGATATAGATTGCTGACTGAGGACATTACACATGATGCCTAAAGGAAGGAGGTGGCTTAAGGATACATTGCCTGAGAACAAGAAAGGCAAAATATGGTGTATGCATACGTTGGGACATTGTGCAGCTACAAAAAAGGTTTGAAGTCATGAGGCATACAAGGAGGTAAATGAACCTTGGGAACAATGTGTGTTGCAAAATAAGCCAGAAACAAAAAAAATATTGTATAACATCTTTTAGAAAATACTAATAAGAAAATTGAGGCCAAATTATAAGCTCTTTAGGAGTCATGTTTAGCCCAGAGCTGTAATTGTTATTTTTAAATTTTGAGATGCTATGTTTTGTATATATAACTTGGTGTCTCCCTGGAAATTTGACTACATGTGTGACACTTAAGACTCAGAGTTGGAGTTCTGCAGCTCTGAAAGTCAGTATTGCTACAAATAACAACTGTTAAAGAAACCAAAAAAAGCCATCAGTCTTCAATTAGTGATAAGAAGGTAGCCAATCAAGTTGGGTGTAAGGTTAATCTGATCACAGGGGTAAGGCAGACATTATCCATATTTTAGAACTTCACCTACCCAATGAGATCAAAGGAAGAGAGGCTTATTTTGTTCAAAGCCTAAGTTTTCTGTAGCACATAATCTAACTCAACTTGTTGGGAAAGCTCATTTAAACTACTGAAGCAAATGGAGCCCACGATGTGAATGAGAGTTTGTAATTCTGTATACCTTAATATAATACCTAGATACAACCAAGATTATATTGAATAGATAATTAAAAAGTATTGGTAGTGTCTCTTGAGGAATGGGAAAAAAAATATGGAAGTATCAAGCCTTACCACTAGGGAAACCCCTGATATTGTCTCAAACATTAGGGACTCCCAAATCAATAGGCCAAGCCCTTGATCTTGAGGCTTGCTCTTGTGAAACCCATTTCTATATCAGGGAAGCTAAGTCTACCAATAGTTATGCTTAAGAGTGTCTTCCAGAAAATCTCATTTGGTGCTCAGATGTGGTCACTGTTTCTCTAAGCCCGACTCTGCGAGTAAAATCATCACCCTCCCCCCTATATGGGACATGACATCCAGGATGAAAATCTCCCTAGCAACATGGGACATGACTCCCAAAGTTGAGCCTGACCCTGGCCCCATGGGATCAACAACTGATTCTTGACCAAAAGAGGGCAGAATAAATGTATCAAAATAAGGCATTAGTGCCTAAGACAGTTCATAAAGAGCTAAGAGTCTATTCTGGAGGCTGCTTTTATGGTACCTTCAGCTAGATATTAATTACCATAGTTTGCAAAACCCCAACCAAAATCATCCCTGTCATCCCTAAAGAATAGCAAGGACATTGTCTGAGATCCTAGACATGTTTTATGTACTAAGATTACTTTCCAGAAACCTACAACCTTCAAATAGGTTCCTAGGACAAATGTATTCTTAAATCCAGAGGTGCCAGCCTCTCCAAGAACATTAACTAGTTCCATCACTGTCTCCCATATTATTGACTCCCCATTCCAACATGAAAAAGTTATATGAGCATAGCCGAAATACCCCTAAAGATTGGGAGGAGGATCAAAGCAGAAAGAAGAACCATAGCAGAGAATATAGGATTTAACAAATAAGTATGACTGCTGGATAATTATATTGCTATTTCTTTCAATCTTCAGTGTCTCAGAGCAGCTGGAAGAAAAAACCTAAAATTTTGGAACTGTAACCCATACCAAACTCTGAAATCTGTTCTATAAATACTTGTAACAAGGTATTTTGAAATGTATTGCTTTTTTGTATATATGTTATATTTCACAATAAAAAGTGTTTTAAAAAAAGGAAAATAAAGATCCTTGGGCCTAATGCTGGATTTACAAAATCAGAATATTTGGGGAATAAAGGCCAGAAAGCTCTCCTTTTAAAAAGCTCTCAATACAATTTTGATGCAGTTGCCTCATTGATTGGCATTCATTGATTGACTACAAATGGTATGTTTGCTTTCTTGTTTTTCATTCTCTCATCAATAAATAAAATTATGACCTCAAAAAATGCATTGATGTAATTTTAGATTACATATTGCAAATAATATTTAAGAAAATATCACTTGCTGAATTTTGGTATAGTATCAAAGACTATCATAATTATCTGTAAAGGCTATTGAAATACTTTTCCTTTTATCCAAATACATATATGTGTGAGGACATATCTTTTCCAATATTTCAACTAAAACATCAAATTGCAACACATTGCAACAGAATGCAAAACCAAATATGAGAATGCAGCTGCATCCTATCAAGACAGAAGTAAAAGAGATTTGCAAAAATATAAAATGGTGCCATATTTCTTGCTATATTTTTGCTGTTTGGAAAAGGTATTTCTTATAAAATATGTTAATTATGCAACATATAAAAAGTTTATTTTTATTTTAAGCAGCTTAATAAATATTAAAAATATCTGTTTTAGTTTCTAATATTGAAAATATCAATAGGAATAACTCACAAAAGCAAAAGTTTTTGGATATCCTCACTCAGAGTATAAAAGAGTCCTGAAACCAAAATATATGAGAACCATTGCTGTAGCAAGTAGTGGAAGGAAAGGTTGCTTCAATCTAGTCAGACTGAACTCACTCAATGCTGGTTTGTAGTCTACCTTTGGCTTCGCCCACTCCTTAGGTTTAATTTTCAAGGAATTTCAACAATCAGCTCATTTTCCTCCTGTAGTTCTCGCATTCCTTAGTGTGTATTGACTCTCAATATTTGTCTTCCTAGCCCGGGAAAACTTCAAAAATCTGCCTTGCTTTCTAGCATTTTTTTTTGCCTATTTTCTGCTCTTTTACAATAATTTAATTAGCAAATGCTTCCAAGGAAAAATTGGTGCTTACTGGTGTTTGCACCAGTTTTCACCCCAAGAATATTCGCATCTCAAGCCATGGCTTCCTTTGTTAGTCCAGGATTCTGATTTTTTCCCACAGAATTGTGTGCTCTGCTGCTGCCTTCTCTGTTACTCTACCACTTCTGCACAGCTACTCAGCCTCTTTCCTTATGCCATGATTTGATAAATGCCTGGAAGGAAAAAAAATATTTGTGCAAAGCTTTACTCAACAGATTAAACTTTCCTTCTCCCTGTCTAATTCCTGAGAAGTTGTGATTTTACAAAACAATCATGCATAAAATACAGGATTCCCATAAATCACCCCACCAATAAAACTTTCAATTGGATGGTGATGGTAGCACATTATTACGAGTGTAATCAACAGCACTGAACTATATAGGTGAATGTGGTTAAAAGAGGAAAATTTTGGATGTGTATATTACTAGAATAAAAAATAACAAGTAAACTATATTACTGCACATCAGTGAACCTTATTGTAGATGATGGGATTTTGTTGTTTTTTTTTTTTGATCCTCTCCATTTTTTTTGTTCTCAATTTAATCTATTTCTGCTCTAATCTTTGAAATTTCTTTCTTTCTGCTTGCCCTGGGCTTATTTTGCTGCTCTTTTTCTATTTCATCCAAGTGTGCAGTTAGGTCTTTGAGTTTCTTCCTTTTTGTTTTTTCACAGGCAGGCACCAGGAATTGAACCCGGGTCTCTGGCATGGCAGGCAAGAACTCTGCCTGCTGAGCCACCATGGTCTACCCTTCTTTCTTTTAATGTAGATGTTTCAAGGCTATGAATGTTCCTCATGCCACTGCTTTCACTGTATCCCATAACCTTTGATATGTTGTGTTCTCATTTTCATTGATCACAATAATTTACTGATTTCTCTTGCAATTTCTTCTTTGCCCAACTGATTGTTTAAGAGTGTGTTGTTCAATCTCTATTTTCCAAATTCCCAGTTCTCCATGTATAATTGATTTCAAGCTTCATTTCATTATGATCAAAGAAAGAGCTTTGTATAATTTCAATCTTTTCAAATTTATTGAAAGATTTGTTTTGTGACACATATGTGGTCTACTGGGAGAATTATCCTTGAGCACATGAGAATAATGCATATCCTGCATTGTGGGGTACAATGCTCTGTATATGTCTGTTAGGTCTAGTTTATTTATCATTTTATTCAATTACTCTGTTGACTTACTGATCATCTGCCTAAATTTTCTATCTGTTGATGAGACTGGTGTGTTAAAATCCCCAAAGATTATTGTAGATACATCTATTTCTCCTTCAGTTTTGCCTGTGATTGCCTCATTTATTTTGGAGCACCCTGGTTAGCTACATAAATGTTTAAGATAGCTGTTTCTTCTTAGTTGATTGTCCCTTTTTAAAATATATAATTTCTTTGTCTCCTATGACAGTTTTACATTTAATGCCTGCTTTGCCTGTTATTGGTATAGACACCTGTTGTAGTTTGTTAGCTGCAAGAATGCCATATACAAGAAATGGAATGGCTTTCAAAAAGGAAAATTTGACAAATTGCTAGTTTACAGTTCTAAGGTTGTGAAATTGTCCAAGTTAAAGCAAGGCTATAATAATATCCAGATGAAGGCACCAAGAAGATGTTACCATCACTCAAAAAAGGCCAATGGGTTCAACGTTTCTCTCTCAACTGGGGAGGCACATGATGAACATGGCAACAGTCTGCTAGCTTTCTCTCCCAGCTTCTCATTTCATGAAGCTCTGCAGAAGGCATTTTCCTTCTTCATCTCCAAAGGTCACTGGCTGGTGGACTCTCTGCTTTTCATGGGTATGTCATTCTGAAGCTTTCTCCAAAATGCTTCCTCTTTTAAAGGATTCCAGAAAACTACTGAAGACCCATGTAGAATGTGTGGAGATATGCCTCCATCAAATCAAGTTTAATACACACAATTTATTGGGTCACATCTCCATGGCAATAACCTAATCAAGTTTCCAATCTATAGTGTTGAATAGGGAGTAAAAGAAACCATTGCTTCCACAAGACTGATGAGTATTAAAACATGGCTTTTCTAGGGTACATTAATCCTTTAAAACCAGCACATTCCACCCTCCAGAACTTAAAAAAGACATTTTTTATCCATATACAAAATACATTCATTACATCACAATATCAGAAATCCTTTACCATTTCAGTAACAGTACAAATACAATACAAAGTTAAAACCAGTACAGAGTCAGAAACAGTACAAAATCTCAAAGTTAGCTACAGGCATGGTCTGTCCTAAAGCACAAAATTTTCCTCTGGTTCTGGACCTGTGAAATTCAGAACAAGTTATTTGCTGCCAACAAACAAAGGGGGAACAGTCATAGGATATATTTACCCACTTCCATAGGAGAAACTGGAGTGAACACAGGGGTCACAGGGCCCAAGCACTTTCAAAAACCTACAATGCAGAGACCATTAGACTTCAAAGTCTGAGAGTCTTTTATCTTTGGAGCATTAGAAGTCAGCAGTCCAACCCTTTCCAAGGGCCTAGCAATGACCCAACTCTCTCCCAATATAACCTTGGGGAACACTGGGGAGACCAACTTTGTCTCAGCTCCACCCTCTCCAAGCACTGGGGCTGCACCTGGGCTCTCTGCCATCTCTGGGGCACGCACTCAACTCCGCCAGGTGGTGGCAGCCAGGTTCTCCCCAAACCATAAAGAATGTTCTCCAGCCTCTCCAAGGCCTGAGATGGCATGGCTCTTCCACTGCAATGAGGTGGAAGGACCATTCTGTGCCTTAGGGGAAAAGTCACCTTCTCCACTTGCTTGGGTAGGTCTGCTCTCCTGGCCTGAGTCTTCTTGGTTTCAGACCCTAGCCTCCATGGCTTTGCCTCTGAAATTAGTTTTCTTCCAACATGTCCCTTCTCTGTCTCTTTCAGTCCCAAATGGCAGTGGTTCTCTTTATGCAGATCCCATAACACTCTCATTGGCTTTCTATGCAGTAGCCTCAGATCATGCCCACTGGACATAAGGAATTTCCATAAATCCTTCCTGAATAACTCCATGTCCCATCCTGTCTTTCCCTGAAATGACTGGCTGGTTCCACATTTGGTTAAATCCCCACATGGGCCACCATTCTCTAGGGACTCCCATCCAAGAAGTCCATAATTTTCCAGACCATCAATTTTTTGTTTCTTTATACTATTATCTCAGTTTTCAGCTTTTCTCTTTCCTGTTGCATTTCACTATAAGCTGTGAGGAGAAACCAGGCTGCACTTTCCACATTTAATTTGGAAATCTCTTCTGCTAAATATCCAAGTCCATTGCTTTTAAAATCTACCTTCCAGCCAAAGTCACTAGGCAATTTTGCCGGATTTCCTGCCATTTTAAAGCAAGGAATGCCTTCCTTCCAGTTTAAAATAACACGTGCCTCATCTCTGCCTTAAACCTCCTCAGAGATATCTTTAGACTCTACATTACTAACAGCAGTCTCTTCAAAGCATACTAGGCCTTCCATATCAAGCTCTGCACCACAACTCCAGAATCTTCTGCTTATCCATTTAAAAAGCTGTTCCAATGTGTTTGGTATCTGCAAACTGCAGCAGCACCACACTCCTCTGGTATCAAAATCTGTTCTAATTTACTAGTGGCCAGAATGCAATATACCAGTAATGGAATGGGTTTTAAAAGGGGGAATTTAAATAAATAAGTTGCTAGTTTACGGTTCTAAGGCTGTGAAATTGTCCAAATTAAAGCAAAGCTATAATAATGTCCAAATTAAGGCACCAAGAAGCTATTTTCACTCAAGAAAGGCCAATGGGTTCAGTGTTTCTCTCTCAACTGGGAAGGCCCATGGTGAACATGGTGATGGTCTGCTTGCTTTTGTTCCTGGCTTCTTTTATCATGGAGCTCTCCAGGAGGCATTTTCCTTCTTCATCTCCAAAGGTAACTGGCTTCATTGGTATTCCTGGAAAGGTAGTACCTACATCAACCATTTTATCCTTTGCCTTTCTATGTCATATTTTAATTTTGTCTCTCTCTTACACTTTCAGTTACCATTACTGAAATTGTTCATTTCTACAGTCTCCTCCAAGCTTTCTTCTCCTGCCTTTTCCTTTCAGACTGCAGAATATTTCTTGTAGATGTGCTCTCTTGTTAATTAACTCTATCAGTTTCTGTTTATCTCTGAATATTTTAAGATCTCTCTAATTTTAATAATTATATTGAGATATAGTATATATTCACATGCATATAATCACCCAAAGTGTTCAATCAATGGTTCACAATATTATCATATAGCTGTGCATTCATCATCAAAATCGATTTTCATTAATCCAAAAAAATAATAAAAGTAAAAATAAAAATAAAAATAAAAATAAAACAACCAAAATATTCCATACCCCAAATCCCCCCATTATTTTTTTCGTCTTTTTTTCCTTACTCATCTATCCATACACTGGATAAAAGAAGTGTCATTCACAAGGTTTTCACAATCACGTATTCACAAAGTAAAAGGTCTATACTTATTCAGTTGTCTTCAAGTATCAAAGCTGTTGGATTAGAGTTCAACAATATCAGGTATTTCCCTCTAAATACTCCAATATACCAAAAACTGAAAATGGATATGTATATGCTGCATAAGAATAATCTCTGGAGTTACCTCTCAACTTTATTTGAAATATCTCAACCACTGAAACTTTATTTGATTTCATTTCTTTTACCTGTTTTAGTCAAGAAGGCTTTCTCATTCCCATTACATGAGGGCCAAGCTTATCTCCTGAAGTCATGTATCACATCGCCAGGGAGATTTACACCCACAGGACTCATGTCCCATGTAGAGAGGAGGGTGGTGAGTTCACCTGAGGAGTTGGCTTAGAGAGAAAGGCCACATCTCAGCAATGAAAGAGGTTCACTGGGGTAAACCATAGGCATAAGTTCAGTAGGCTTAGCTTCTATTTTGCAAAATAAATTTAATAAGGGCAAGCACTAAGATCAAGGTGCTGCCCCAACAAGTTGGCAGTTGACAGTGATTTTCAGACTATCAGGTACTTCTCAAGTGGGGAAGTTTAATATTTCCACTTTTTTCCCAAATCCCTCCAGGCGAGTTTCCAAATACTTTCTAATCTTCTGCCCAGATCACTCTGGGATGTATTGAAGTATCATATTACCTATAAAACCAACAAGACCTAAAGCCATGTTCAAGGTTCCATGTAGTTATGGTGTTGAAATAAGGTAACTATACAAGTTAAATTATATAGTGTGCTACAGAAAATATAACTTTTGCATGAAATAAACATTTCTTCCTTTGGTCTCACACAGAAGAAGTTTTAAAATACAATCAATATCACCCGTTACCCTTTAGTCTTATTTGCGTTAGTCTTACCAAAATCAGTTTCATTCATATATATAATTGAATTCTGATCACTTTTTCAGCTTTTTAAACAGATGCTGCTTGGGGTAATGCTGACTTTCATAGCTGCAGAACTCTAGCTCTGAGTCTCAGGTGTCTCACTATTACTCGAAGTTCCAGGGAACAACTAGGTTATACACAAAGAGCTCAGCATTCCAGAATTTAGAAATAACAATTACAATTCTAGAATAGATGTGACTGGTTTAATAACTTAAAATCTAGGAACCTTCAAATAGGCATTCTCCTGATAACCTATGCTCTCAATTTTAATTTTCAGAGTTTGCACATTATAGTTGATCCATATTGGTGAGGTGTACTAATATTTTTCTTTTTGTTTCTGGCTTATTTCTTTCAATGTATGTCCTCAAGGTACATTTACCTAGTTGCATGCCTCAAAACATAATTTCTTCTTGAAACTGCTCAGTGGTGTATAGATACATTGTATACACCACAGTTCCACTTTCCATTCCTCAGTCAATGTAACCTTAGGCCACTTCCATCCATTGCAAAATGCAAACATGGCCACCATAAACACCAGTATACATATCTCCATTCATGTCCCCACTCTCAATTCCTCCAAGTATACACCTAACAACGGTGTTGCACGATCATATGGCAAATCCACACCTAGTCTCACCTCCTGTGGGACCATCACACTGCCCTCTGGAGAGGCTACAACACTCTATTTCCTTACCAACAGTGAAAAGGTATATCTCTCTCTCCACACTTTCCCCAGACTTTGTATATCTCAGTTCATTTTTAAGCAGTTTATTCACACATCATACAACCTAAGTAAAAAAAAAAAAAAATCAGTTGTTCCTGGTATAATCACATAACCACGTGTTCATCACCACAATCTCCAAAAGGACATTTCCATTTCTTCAGCAATGAATCCCATTACCCTCCCTCATATACCCAACTTGTTGACATTTAGCTTTGGCATATTGCCTTTGTTACATTCAATGGTAGTATATGACAATGTTACCTTCAACTGTTCTCCCTAGTTTCAGTGAATGTATTTTTCTGTATACCATCCAATTTTCAAAATCTTGCAATGTTGACATTCATTTGTTCTTCCTCATAGAAAAATATTCTTATATTTGTACATTAAAACCCCTCATTGTTCACTCTAGGCATTGCTAAGTTATACTGTCCCAGGTTTTATCCTCTGTCTCTCCTTCTGGTGTAATACCTGCCCCAACCTTTCTCCCTCAACCATACTCACATTCAGCTTCATTCAGTGTACTTAAAATATTGTGCTACCATCAGATGATATTGTAATATCCATTTCTTTTTTATTTATTTTTATTTATTTATTTTTTAGGCATTCCTAGATTATACCATCTCAATCTTTATCATCATTCTTTCTTTCTGATTTCATTTATGCCTCCAGCCCTCCTTCCTCTATCATTCTCACATGCAGCTTCATTCAGTGTTTTAACATAATTGTGTTACAGTTAGGTAGTATTGTGCTGTCCATTTCTGAGTTTTTATATTCACTCCTGTTGCACAATCTTACAGATTGTGTAATATCCATTTCTGGATCTTTATAATCAGTCTTGCTTAACATTCTGTACTCCTTCAGCCTCAAATGACCAATCTCTACCATCTTTCTACTTCCTGATAACTTGTGTTCTTAACTTTAACTTTCAAAGTACACTAACTAATGTTAGTATGTATTAGTAAGACCATACAGTATTTGTCCTCTTGTTCCTGGCTAATTTTACTCAGCATAAAGTCATCAAAGTTCATCCAGGTTGCTACATGCTTCATTATTTTATTCTGTCTTAGAGCTGCATAATGTTCCATATTTGGAGGTGGGTGCATGGTCTGGGAATTGAACCTGAGTCTTCCCCATGGAAGGTGACCCTTCTATTGCTGAACTACCCATGTGCCCTGCTTAATATTCCATTGTTTGCATATTCCAGAGTTTGTTTAGCCATTCATCCATTAATGGACATTTGGCCTGTTTCCATCTCTTGGCGGTCATAAACAATCCCTCCACAAACGTCAGTGAACAAATGTCCATTGTTGTCCTTGCCTTCAGTCCCTCTGAATCTGTACCTAGTAATGGGATTCCTGGGTCATACAGCAATTCTACTTACTTTCCAGAGGAACTGCCAAACTCCCTTCCAGAGTGGTTGCACCATGCTACATTCCCACTGACAGTAAATAAGTGTACTGCTTTATCTTCATCCTCTCCCATACTTGAAGATTTCTAGGCTTTTTTTTAATAATGGCCATTCTAATACGTATGAGAAGGTATCTCATTGTGATTTTGATTTGCATTTCCCTAAATGCCTGTGAGGTTGAGCACCTTTTCATATGTTTTTTGTGCCATTTGCATTTCTTCTGAAAAATATCTGTTCATGATTTTACTCATTTTTGAGTTGTTTTTTATTGTTGTTGAGTTGTAGAAACTCTTTATATATTCTAGATATTAAATGCTTATCTAATATATGATTGCCAAACATTGTCTCCCATTGCATAGGCTTCTTTTTCACTTTCCTGAAAAATTCCTTTGATGCACAAAAGTTTTTTTTTATTTTGAGAGTATCCCATTTATCTGTTTCTTTATTCATTGTTCAGCTTTGTGTGTGATGTCTAGGAAACCTCTTCTATCACAAAATCTGAGATATTTCCCTACATTCTCTTCTAAATGTTTTATGGGCTTAATTCTAATGTTTAGGCCTTTGATGTATTTTGAGTTAATTTTTGTAAAATGTATGAGATATGGATCTTCTTCAATTCTTTTGGGTATGGATATCCAGTTCTCCACACACCATTTATTGAAGATTCTGCTCTGCCCCAGTTGAATAGGCTTGGCTGCCTTATCAAGGATCAATTGTCCATTGATGAGTGTGCTTATTTCTGAACATTCAATTCTATTCCTTTGGTCAGTATATCTATTTTTATGCCAGTACTTTGCTCTTTTGGCCATTGTAGCTTTGTAATATGCGTTAAAATCAGCTAGTGTGAAACCTCCCACTTCACTCTTTCTCCTCAAGATATTTTCACCTATTCAGGACAACTTGCCCTTCAAAATAAATTTGATTTATTTCAATTTCTATTTGTGAAATGTAGGTTGTTGGTATTTTAATTAGTATTGCCTTGAATGTATAAACCAATTTTTTTTAAATTTATATCTTAACTATATTTAGTCTTCTAAACCAGGGACACAGTATGTCCCTCCATTTTTAGGCTTTCTTTTATTTCTCTTAGCAATTTCTTGTAGTTTTATATGTATAGGTCTTTTCTGGCCTTGGTTAAATTTATTCCTATGTATTTGATTATTTTTGCTGCTATTGTAAATAGAATTACTTCTTGATTTCTTCCTCAGATTGCTAATTGCTAGTGTATAGAAACACTACTGATGTTTGAATGCTCCCCTTGTACCCTTCCACTTTGCTGATCCACAGAATCTTGGAATAGGGCTATACAGATCTATTCTTTTTACAGTATGTTGTACTACTTGGACCTGTAATTTTTGTCTTTCATTAGAGATGGGAAATTTTCAGTGATTATTTCCTCTATTATTGTTTCTGTACCTTTTCCCTTCTCTTCTCCTTTTGGGACACTCATAATACATATATTCATGCAGTTCGTGTAGTCATTAATTCCCTGAAACTCTGTTTATATTTTTTCATTCATTTCCCTATCTGTTCTTTTGTGTAGGATTTCAGATGTCCTGTCCTCTATTTGTACAGTGTCTAATCCTGTCTTCTGCCTCTTCGAATCTACTGTTGTACTTCTCCATTGTGTTTTTCTTCTCTTCTATTATGCCTTTCATTCCCATAAGTTCTACCATTTGTTTTTTCAAGCTTAGAGTTCTTCTTTATGGTCACCTAATATTTTGTTTTTATTTTTTATCTTTTTTGCCATATCTTTCCTAAATTCATTGATTAGACTTTTTGTTTGATTTAGCACATGTGATTGACCATTAATTGTTTCAACTCCTTATCTCATTTGAGGTGTGTATTATTTTGTTAAGCTTCTGGAATGCAATATGCCAGAAATTGAATGGTTTTTATAAAGGGAATTTAGTAAGCTACACATTTCGAGTTCTAAGGTCATAAACATGTCCCAACCAAGGCATAAAGAGAAAGATACCTTGGCTCAATCTAGGAAGGCATGTGGCTGGCATCTGCTGGCTGTTGTTCCTGGTTCCATTGCTTCCAGCTTATAATGCCAGTAGTTTCTTCTTTAAATGTCTGTGGGCCTTCACTTAGCTTCTCTGGGAAACAACTCTGGGTTCTAGTTTACTTGGTGTCTCATGAGAAGGCACAATCTTATGTCTGCTGGGCTCCAAGCATCTCCAAACATCTGTTTCTTTGTCAGCTCTGAAGCACCTCTTCTCCAAGTGTCTGCATCAGCTCTGAGGTTTCTTCAAAATGTTTCCCCTTTAAAAGGACTCCAGTAAACTAATCAAGACCCAACTTGAATGGGTAGAGTCACATCTCCATCTTATCAAAAGTTCACACCCACAATTTGGCATGTCATATGTCTGTTTAGATAATCTAATCAACATTTTCACCCTGCAAGGTTGAATGATGATTAACAGAAATGGCTTCATCCACAATTTTGAATCAGTATTAAAACATGGCTTTTCTGGGGTACCTAATAGCTTCAAACCAGAGCAAAGTGTGTGTTTGTTCCTTTGACTGGGCAATATCTTCATTTTTCCTTGTATGGCTTAAAATTTTTTATTGGTGTCTTAGCATCTGATTTTCTTGATTATTTTATTCTGGGGGTCATTTTCACTCTTTATCTTATGGTATTATTGTTGGTTAGCTTTGTTCTCTGACTGTTTTTTTTTCCCAATCTCCTAATTTTAAACTGCCCAATGTTGGAAACCAGGAACAGTGTTTTACTATAACTTGCAAAAGTTCCATAATGCAGGGCTCACTGGTCCTAGCTTCTCCTGCTTGGAGGAGTTGTTTCAGAAAGCAGACACAGGGGTGATATTTAGTACTGCTATCACTATTCCCCCTGACTACTCTGCTTGTTTTACCCGAGAGTGTGCATACCTTTAGTTTCTCTTTCCTGGACTCAAGAGGCCTCTAAATCCACTCAGGGATTTGTGATGTGACAATTTCAATTTTTGCTCCAGCGAATCTTCTTCTTTCAGCCCCATGTTGAGTGCTACTTGCTGAGACCAGCTCAGCATGAGGCGTTGAGGAAGGCACTGCAAATTTGAAAAATAAAGACACTCACACAGAAGAGTCTTTTAAGATGAGAGCAGGGGACTCATGTCTCAAAGGGCAAGAGTTCTGAACATTTGCTCAGCACCATATTTTTTCTCTCAGTAAAGCAGGGAGTGCACAGAAATAACTTTTTGTTTGTGTTTATTCTCTAACAGTATGTGTAGACAAAGAGAGTGCCTGTTCCTTCCTTATCGGCATAATGATTACAGGACCAAAAGCTTGTTTTTGCCCTATTTTTTTCTGGAATGTTAGCCAAGCAAACGCTTCTCAACTTTGGCTGACTTTAGTGTTCTAAAGTTAACAATCCATCATAACTCACAGGTCTCAGTGTTCTGAGTCTACAGATGTTTTGCAAAGCTGTTGCTTTGACTTCTCTTATTTTTCCCTTCACAAACTGTTGCCTTTCACAACTAATCTAATAGAAAGGTGAGAACTATCTGAGACAGAAGAGCATTACTTAATAAGTTATCTCAGGGAGAGGAGTCTTTTGTTTATAATCCAAAGAATGTTTCACCACAAAAGTACAGCAATTGTTTTGACAGTGTAAGAAACAATCAAATAAACATGTGATTCCTGCAAAGAAGAACTTAAGCCTACTTAAGATTATGCTTTAGTCACCCCCAATGAATATCTTTTGTTACTCAGATGTGGTGTCTCTCTCTCTCTCTCATTTAGCTTGCTAGCTGTCAGAATGCAACACACCAGAGACAGATTGGCTTTTAATAAAAGGGGATTTATTTCATTAGTTTTTCAGAGGGAAGGCAACTAACTTTCAACTGAGCTTCTTTCTTATGTGGGAAGACACAGGGTGATCCCTGCTGGCCTTCTCTCAGGCCTCTGGGTTCCAATAAGTTTCCCCGAGGTGATTTATTTCTGCATCTCCAAAGGCCTGGGCTGAGCTGCCAGTGCTGAGAAGAGGTATGATGAGCTGCTTGGGCAGTGCTACATTGTGCTCTCCCATTTAAGCACCAGCCAATTAAATCAAACATCATTCATTACAGCTGGCATGCCTCTTAGCTGACTGCAGATGTAATGAGTAACAGGTGAGGCTGATGTACCATTGGCTCATGCCCACAGCAATAGAACTAGGCACCTCCACTAGCCAAGTTGACGCCTGAATCTAACTACCACACTCTCTAAGTAAATGCTACATTGCCCTTTTGACTATGTGGGACACGACACCTAGGGTGTAAATCTCCCTGGCAATGTGGGACAGAACTTCTGGGATGGGTCAGGACCTGGCAACACAGGGATAACAAAGCCTTCTTGACCAAAAGGGGTGAAGAGAAATGAAACACAATAAAGTTTCCATGGCTGATAGATTTCAAATAATCTCAAGAGATCTTTCTGGAGGTTATTCTTATGCAGTATATAGATATCCTTTTTCAGTTTTTGGTGTATTGGAGTAGATTGAGGGAAATACTTGAAACTGTTGAGCTGTAATCCAATAGCATTGATTCTTGAAAATAAATGAATAACAATATAGCTCTTCAGATATGAGCATGTGAGTGTGAAAACCTTGTGACAGACACTCCCTTTAATGAGTGTGTGGACAAATGACTAAGAAAAGAAAAGACAAAAAGAAAATGATAGGGGGTATGGGGGTATGGAATGTCTTGGGTGCTCTCTTTTACTTTGATTTTAATTTTTATTCTAGTTTTTATTGTTCTTGGAATAATGCAAATGTTCAAAAATCTATTGTAATAATGAATGCACAGCTTTATGATGATACAGTAAACCACTGATTGAACAATTTGGACGATTATATAGCAATAAAAAACATTGAAGAAAGAAGAGTACATGCTATCAGTATGACTTAGTGCTGTTTATGTTAATCTTGAAAGTCTGGCTAAGGTGCTGTATGTCAGGTTCTCCTCTGTAAAGTTACTCTTTCTTCCCTTGCTTCCAATACTGTATTCTTTGGAAGTAAGTGACAAATCACAACCTGCATTTGTGGAGTGGAGAGCCATGTTCCACATCCTCTAAGGTAACTTATCTGCATAAATTACTTGGAATTCTTCTACAAGAAAAATTTATCTATTCTTTTCAATTTATTTATTTACTTACTTTTTATTGTACAATATGACATATATACAAACAAAGAAAGAAAAAGGCAATAGTTTTCAAAGCACTCTTCAACAGGTAGTTACAGGACAGATCCCAGAGTTTATCATGGGCTACCATACCATCATCTCAGACTTTTCCTTCTGGCTGCTTCAGGATACCAGAGGCTAGAAGAAATAAATATTTTTTAGTCATCACAAATGACTTTTAAAATTTTTTTGGTAAATAATATATATACAAAAATGCAATAAATTTTAAAACACAGCACCACAATTAGTTGTAGAACAGATTGCAGAGTTCTTCATGTGTTACAATTCCTCTATTTTAGTTTTTTACTTCTAGCTGCTCTGTGATACTGGAGATGGAAAGAGATATCAATTTAAGTATTCATCAATCATATTCATTTGTTAAATCCTATGTTCTCTGTATAACTCCATCATCAAATTTGATTTTTCTATTCCCCTCTTTAGGGATATTTGGACTATGGCCACTCTAACTTTTTCATGTTGGAAGGGTCTGTCAATAATATGGGGTAAGGAGATGGAGCTCTCTGATGTTCTGGGGAAGCTCGGCCTCTAGGGCTCAGGACTTATCTGGTCCAGGGACCCATCTGGAGGTTGTAGGTTTCTGGAAAGTTATTCTAGTGCATGAAACCTTTTAAGAATCTTATATATTGCCCTATGTGTTCTTTAGGATTGGAGGAATGGTATTGGTTGGGGTTTGGCCAGTTATGATAGGTAGCAATGTCTGATTGAACCTTGTATCAGAGCAACCTTTAGAGTAGCCTCTCAACTGTATTTGAACTCTCTCTGCCACTAATACTTTATAAGTTATCCTTCTTCTTCCCCTTTTGATCAGGATGGAATTTCTGATCCCATGGCACCAGGACTGGACTCATCCCTGGGAGTCATCTCTCACACTGTCAAGGAGATTTTCACCCCTGGATTTCATGTCCTATGTAAGGGGTAGGGCAATGATTTCACTTGCAGTGTGGGCTTAGAGAGAGTAAGGCCACATCTGAGCAGCAAAAGAGGTCCTGCAGAAGTAACTCTTAGGCATGCCTATAGTTAGGCTAAGCTTTTCCACTACCAACATAAACTTCACAAGAATAAGCCTCAAGATCAAAGCCTTGGTCTGTTGATTTGGATGTCCCTAAAGTTTGACACAGTATCAGGGGATTCCCTGATGGTAAAGTTTAATAGTTCTACATATTTTCTCCCTTTCATCAAGGAACTATGCCAATACTTTTTTATTATCTGCTTAATGCGTTATATGCTATATACAGGCATTACATTAAGCTAAACAGGTTTAAAGTCTCTCTTTCTTATTCTGGGCGCACTGTGTTTTCATTGTTCAAATGAATTATACAGATAAATTGTATACAGAAAATTTAGGTTTCAGACAAAAGAAATCTTTCTTCTTTTGGTCTCAAAAAGTATGTGCAGTTCTAAAATATAGACACTGTCTTCCTTACCCTTGTGTTCTGAGTTACTTTATACCCAACCTGATTGGCTTCATTCTTGTCTCTAAATCCCAGTTTTATATATATATATATGTCAGCTTCTCAAAACCCAGAAGTAATAATTATCACTCTGGAGTAAATGTGTCTTCTATAAAAGCTTACAATCTAACCACCTGTTTTCTTAAAAGCATTTTTTAAAGGACACCATACCATAATTGTTCCTTCATTTCTGGCTTATTTTGCCTCAGCAAATGTCCAACATGTTCCTTCACCTAGGAAATATGTGCCATATTCTAAATCCATAAATATATATTTCTATATGTATTCATCTATATATTATCAAGCAAAACATGAATTCATATTGATATTTCCAACTGTAAATAACTTCCACATGGGTCATTCTAGACTTGCTTGTTTATGATTTCCTGCTTGACAAGTGAGTATCCTGGCTCCTACCATCCACCATCTATTTACTTATTATCTCAGTCACACTATACATGTACAGTTACTACAGAATTATTAATCTGTATCCCCATGTTATGTATTCTCTACAGTTCCTTATTCCTTTAGTCTTACAGTCTCCAGTCATTTTCAAAGTTACTTAGGTCAGCAACCCTCTCATCCCTACTGAACTTCTTCAGTGGATTTACTTCATTTATTTGTAAGGCAGTTGTATTCCTTTGTCTTAGTCTGTATTCCATCATGGGATCCCTGCAAACTACATTATTTTTTTTTAATTTTGCATGCATCAAAACTCACTCTTTGCACATATCCAATATTACAGTTCTATAGAGAAAAGCTTTACCATCCTAAAACTCCCTTGTGTTTCATTTATTCAACCTTTATCCTTTTCCTGACAACAACTGATCTGTTAGATCTCTATAGTTTCACTTTTTCTGAATGGCATGTGTAGAATTTTTAGATTGGTTTCTTCATTAAGTGATATGAATTTAAAATTCATCCACTTTTGTGTGGTTGGATAGTTCATTCCTTTTAATCACTGAACAGTATTTAATTGCAAGGATGTACTGCAGTTTGTGCATCCATTCACCTAGTGAAGTCTATCTTGGTTGTTTCCAGTTTTGTACAATTATGAATAAAACTGGAAATAAACATTCATGTGCAAGTTTTGCTGTATGTATACA
Organism: Myrmecophaga tridactyla; assembly: GCA_004026745.1. NCBI lineage: Eukaryota > Metazoa > Chordata > Mammalia > Pilosa > Myrmecophagidae > Myrmecophaga > Myrmecophaga tridactyla. The sequence continues at coordinate 78,941 of PVIY010000277.1, read as the reverse complement.
TTTTTAATGATTTGGATAAATACTTACAAGCATGATTACTGGTTCTTATGGTAAGACTATTTTTAAATTTATAAGAATTTGTCAAACTTTCTTCCAAATTGGCAATAGCATTTTACATTCACACAAGCAATGTGCTGGTTTGAAAGGATTATGTACCCTAGAAAAGCCATGTTTTAATTCTGATCCAATCTTGGAGCAACCATTTCTTTTAAACTCTACTTAGTACTGTATATTGGAAAAGTGATTATATTATCTCCACGAAGACGTGCCTCTGCCCATTCCAGGTGGGTTTTGATTAGTTTACTGGAATCCTTTAAAAGAGGGAAAAATTTGGAGAGAGTCCCCTTTTCTTTTAGAACCATGAGCAAGCCATAAAACAGAGCCCATACTACTAGAGACCTTTGGAGATAAAGGAATACATCCCCATGGGAGCTTTATGAAACAAGAAGCCTGGAGAGAAATCTAGCTGATGCTGCCGTGTTAGCCATTGAGCTTTTCCAGTTGAGAAAGAAATGCTGAATATCATCAGCCTTCAATGAACCAAGGTATCTTTCTCTGGATACCTTAGCTTGGACATTTTTATAGACTTGCTTTAATTGGGACAATTGCATGGCCTTAGAACTGTAAATTTACAACTGAATAAATTCTCCTTTTTAAAAAGCCATCCCATTTCTGGTATATTGCATTCTGGCAGCTAGCAAACTAGAACAAGCAGTGAATAAGAGCTCCCCTTGCCCCTATCATTGCCAGCACTAGGTCCTGTCAGCTATTTTGAAGTTTAGCCAGTCTATTAGGTATGTAGTGGCACATTATTGTTGTTTTAACTGGCATTCCTGTAATAACAAATGACATTATTTCCTTTTGTATGCTTATTTGTTATCTGTGTATCTCCTTTGGTGAGGTGACTTTTCAGATCATTTTGCCTATCTTTTAAATTGGTTTGTTTTTTTTACTGTTGTTTTAAGAATTCTTTATACATTTTGGATGCAAGTCCTTTATGTGATATGTGATTTGTTAATATTTTCCTCCAGTCAATACTCTTCTTTTCATTTTCTACAGGATCTTTGGCAGTGAAAACATTTTCAATTTTAATACAATTCAAGTTATCTATTTTTCCCACTCGCATCATCTTTTTGATGTTTTATCTGAAACTCATTGTTCTAGTTTGGCAGTTTGTGGAATGCAATATACCAGATATGGAATGGCTTTTAAAAGGGGGAATTTATTTTATTTTATTTTATTTTATTTTGCATATGGGCAGGAGGCACCAGGGATTGGACTCCAGACCTCCAGCATGGCAGGTCAGATCTCTGCCTGCTGAGCCACGGCAGCCGCCCTAAAAGGGGGAATTTAATAAGTTACAAGTTTACAATTCTAAGGCCATGAAAATGTACCAATTAAAGCAAGTCTATAGAAATGTTCAATTTAAGTCATCCAGGGAAAGATACCTTGACTCAAGAAGGTCAATGAAGTACAAGGTTTTTCTCTCAAGTGGAAAGGCACAAGGCAAACATGGTCAGAGTTTCTCTCTCATCTGGAAAGGCACATGGTGAATGCAGCCAGGGTTTCTCTCTCATCTGGAAAGGCACATGGCAAACACAGCAGCATCTGCTGGCTTTCTCTCCAGGCCTCTTGTTTCATGAAGCTCCCCAGGAGGCATTTTCCTTCTTCATCTCCAAAGGTTGCTAGCCAGTGGACTCTGCTTCTTGTGGCTATGTTGTTCTGAAGCTCTCTCCAAAATGCTTTGTCTTTTAAAAGATTCCAGTAAAGTAATCAAGACCCACCTGGAATGGGTGGAGTCATGTCTCCACATAATCAAGTTTAACACCCACACTTTATTGAGTCATATCTCCATGAAGTTAACCTAATTAAAGTTTCCAACATACAGTACTGAATAAGTATTAGATGAAATGGCTGGATTTATAAAATGGGACTAGGATTAAACATGGCTTTTCTAGGGTACATAAACCCTTTCAAACCATCACCTTCATCATCAAAGCAAAGATCATGTAGATTTTCTCCTGTATTCTTCTAGAACTTTTCTTGTTTTTCATTTTACATTTAGCTATATGATAAAGTTTTAGTTGATCATTTTGAAAGGTGTAAGATCTGTGTCTAGGTTTATATTTTATTTTGGCAAATGAAAATCCAATTATTCCAACACCATTTTTTGAAAATACTATACTTTCTCCAATTAATTTCCTTTGCAACTTTGTAAAAAATCAGTTGACTATGTTTGCATGGATCTAGTATTTGGGCTTGCTATTCACATCCATTGATGCATGAGTCTATTATTTTGACAGTAAAATTCTCTCTTGAGGCTATAGCTTTTGATTAATTCTTGACATTGCATAATGTGAGTCCTCCAACTCTGTCCTTCTTCAGTATTGTATTAGGTATTCTACATCATTTGTTTTCTATATAGATTTTGAATCAATTTTTCAGTATACACAAAAGAGCTGGGTAGGATTTGGTTGGTATTGCATCGAATCCATAGATTAAGTTGGAAAGAATTAACATCTATTAACAATGTTTATTCTTCCAATTCACAATTACGGAGTATATCTCTATTTACTTAGAGATATCAAATTATTTTTTCAGTATTTTATACTTTTCTGCATATGGTTCTATACATATTTTGTTGACTTTATACTTAAGTACTTTATTTTTTATGCTATTTTAAATGGAATTGTACTTTAAATCTCAAATCCCTATTGTTATTTGAAGGCATAGAGGAAATCAACTGACTTTTTTTTATTTTACCCTTGTTACTTGCAACCTTGATATACTTACTTAAATGTTCCAGAAGTTTTTGGTAGATTTGTTTGGATTTTCTACCAAAACAATCATGCCATCTGTGAAGAAACAGTTTCGTTCCATTCTTTCCAATCTGTACATATTTTATTTCTTTATATTTACTTATGGAATGAGGTAGAGCTTTCAGGATGATGTTGAGTAGCAATGGTGATAGAGGGCATCTTTTTTTTTAACCAATCTTAGTGAAAAGCATTAATTCTCTATTAAATATCATGTTACTGTAGAGTTTTATAGATGTACTTTATCAGATACCATAAATTCTCTTGTATTACAAGTATTTTTTCATTTTTATCACTAGCTAACATAGTATTTTGAGATAAATCCAAGGCATTATATCATTGCCTTTCTACAAGATAATAACTTTAAAATACATATCTATAATTCTTTTATTACACCTAAAATTACAGTAATTTTAGTGTCATCAAATATTCAGTAAATGTTCAAATTTCCAAATGTCTTATAAATGTCATGTTAATTGACAGTTTATTTGAATCAGGATCTGAAAGATGCCCTTACATTTAAATTGCTTAATCTATCTTTTAAGTCTCTTAACCTCTGTTTTGTTTTGTTTTGTTTTGTTTTTTTCATATAAGGTAGGCACCGGGAAAAGAACATGGGTCTACAGCATGGCAGGTGAGAACTCTGCCTGCTGAGCCAATGCATCCTGCCCTTAACCTCTGTTTTTACCCTATATCACTTTCATTTCCCCTTGAACTTATTTAGCAAAACTATTCATTTGTCCTGTAGATTCCTCAAACTTTGAATTTTGATTATTGTAACTCATGTCGTTATTTATGATTTAATCCATTCTCTGAATTACTTATAAATTGTAGTGGATCTAGAGGTCTGATATGTTTCAAGTTGTTGTTGTTATTATTTTTTGGCAAGACTGTTTCAGAGGTGCTGTTGTTTTTTCTAACCAGAAAGTACATAATCCCTGCTTCTCTGTATTTTGAATTGCTAACAGTTTAATGACTATAACCTTAACAAACTAGGTGTTCCAATATAGCAGTATTCTAATTCTATCTTTCCTTCTTCATTCTATAACTGGAATACTTCTCTAAAGATACTTTTTCCATCACCTATGCTGCAGTCACCCTATAAAAATAGTTTGGACTTCCAACCCCAAAATTGGTGCACATTTCAAAACTGACGACACCACACATACACCAAGAGGTTTAGAAAAATGTTGTTGCTCTCATATAAGGGAAAAAGGGTGTGTTCACATGCATTTTGAAGAATGGCTTTGAAAGATAAGGAAAAGAGACTGGCTTGTGGTTTTATTGTCATGAGACGGTAGGACTGTTATGAAGGTTCCTGAACATGGACATGGGTTTGTGTGGTTTGGCTCTTCCACTGGTGATAAAGAAAGGAGAACTGGGTTTTATCAGCATGCCCAGATGTGCAGCTGAAAGGGAAAAGTGAGGGGTGGAGATTAAAAGCTGCTAGTAGTCAAACATAAAAAGTGAAGCCAAACACTTTGTTACTATAATTCTTCTTTATTATTATGACTTCTATGATGTCTGACTTATAACTGAAATGTGTAATGATTCATTTAATTGAATTTGAATTTGTTCAAGTAAGCAAGTATTTACATCTATGAGGCATGCAACCTTAGGCTGATAAGGGGAGTGAAATACTGTGGAATATCTGTTCAAGAGCCCAGTATTGTATATTCAAGAAGAGTAATCATTGCCTTGATGTCTATCAATAATTTCCTTCTCCAAGGAAATCAGGAGTTTCTTGGTGGAACCTCATAATGTGCATTTAGTATGTACACACACATGTGTGAACTTCATTTATGCTTTGGACATCTAAGAGGCAAGAGATACCCAGAGTTCTCTACCAAAAGATGCTGACTTTGGATAAAGAATTGTTTCTCCCATTAATTAAACAAATGGCCAGACTATTGGCAATGGCCTAAGAATCTGTGAATATGTGAAGCTGAGGTCAGTGCGGAATGTTGGCTAGGGCATCCAGTGTTAATATGACTGCATGAAGTTCAGCCAATTGTTCTGACCCTTGGATCCTGTCTTTGATCACAGACATACCTGTTAAGTGTTGTAAAACAATGGCTGTAAAGGTGACTTCTACCACATGTGAGGTGGGTTGCATAGTTTCAAGGCCTAAGGGATCTTCTATTTCCAAGAGAGTTCAGTATGTTGGGCAGCAATTACTGCTCTAATGGCATATAGTATAGGGCCAAAGAGGAAACTTTCTCACATCAAAATGCTGTGGGCAACTTATGGCCATCATGGGTGATCCAGAGATTCCATAAGGAGTTAGAGGAGGTTAATATCTCTACAGTGAAGAAGTACTCAAGGCCACTAATGGGAGTGTCTCATATTGCAATTTGGACAATTCTAGAGTGCTTTATTATAATGGGGCCTATTTAAGGTGAGTGCCAATCTGTGAATAACATCATAAATGGGCTTAAGCATAATTTTAAATGAGGAATATGTTGTCCTTAGAACTGAAATAGTACTTTTTTTAGCATTGTGCTTGTCGAGAAGGTCAATAGCTGCATCTTGACAATATAAGGGATGAAACAGCTCTTGGTTTACCAAATTAGTAAAAATGTAGTAAAAAATTAATTGAGATGGCATGGCCTTTCATTGTGTGCGGCTTAATGGCCCATTCCTTTTGTGAGCTGTTTTGAATTTTTGTCTTCACAGGAGGATGTAATTGATGTGATGCCATATCTGTATACTTGGAGAAATTTGGATGTGACTAAGATCTTGCTTGCCATGGTTATGTGCAATGGCAGGTCTGTTGAGCCAGGTAAAGATGCATTGTGCCCTTTCATAGAAAAAGGAAAACTGCAGCTAATATGTTATATTCAGTGCTTGCTGATATAGCCGCCAAATTTAACATTTTAGCCAAAGTTATAACACCAAAATATTTACAATTGCTGATTGGATAGAGGCAGTAATTTCAATAATATGGGGTATGGAAGTCTTAATGGGTGGGTCTTCATGACTGAGGTTGAGGTTAACCTGTGAGGTGCTGTTCATACCTTTCAAGTTTAAGGACTGGCCAAATTGAAATACTGAATGAAGAAGGTGTGGGGATAATGACATTTTCACTAAATGGGTCTTGTATAATGGGCCTCAATCCTTGAAGACCTTGATTTTTAATACATTGAGCCACATTAAATATTTTAACTGCAGCAGAAAGTCCATAGGGCCCCATTTTTTAAGCCAATGTTTAAGTGCCAAATGCTTAATTTTAGTTTCAATTTTTTTGCTATTTAAGTCAGAGAATCCCTGCCCATTATGGGATATTTTCAAGCAATGGTTGTTATGACCATGGGGAATTTAGCAAAGCAGTACTTCCAATGGTGAAAGTGAGGCATACTAATTTATCCAGCATTTTATATTCTCTATCTCCCATAAGAGCATAAGGGGCATCTTACATAAATTTAGTGGAATTGTTATGTTTAACTATAATCAAGCCCTAGTATTATTTATTTATTTATTTTAAAATATTTTATTGAGAAATCTTCACACCTATACAGCCCATCTACAGAATATAATCAATGGCTCAAAATATCATATACTTCTGTATTCATCACCATGATCACTTTTAGAACTTCTCATCACTCCAAAAAAACAAATAAAAGGAAAAAAGGAAAAACTCATACATCCCATACTCTTTACCCTTCCCTATCTTTGATCACTAGTATTTCAATCTACCCATTTTTTACCCCTTATCACCACTTAGTATTTATTTATTTGTTTATCCTTACTTTTTTTACTTATCTGTCCATACCCTGGATAAAAGGAGCATCAGACACAAGGGTTTCACAACCACACAGCCACATTGTAAAAGCTAGTTAGTTATACAATTGTTTTCAGAAATCAACACTACTGGAACACAGTCTATCAGTTTTAAGCACTTTCCTCTAGCCTCTCCAACACACCATCACTTAAAAAGGGATACTTACATAATACAGAATAATAACCTCCAGGATAATCTCTTGACTCTGTTTGAAATCCCTCAGCCACTGAAATTATATTTTGTCTCATTTTTCTCTTCTCCTTTTTGGTCAAGAAGACTATCTCATTCCCATGATGCCAGGTTGTGGCTCATTCCAGAAGTCCTATCCCATGTTGCCAGGGAAATTTCCACCCAAGGAAGTCATGATCCATGTAGGGGGATGGGCAGTGAGTTCACCTGCCAAGTTGGCCTAGAGCAAGAGGCCACATCTGAGCAACAAAAGAGGTTTTCTGGGGTGATTCTTACACATAATTGTAAGTAAGCTTAGCTTTTGCTTTGCAGGAATAAGTTTTATAGGGCCAAACCCCAAGATCAAGGGCTCAGCCTATTGATTTTCTTTTTATCCCCACTGCTTTGAACACCAGAAACTCCCCAGATAGGGAAGTTTAATATTTCCTCCTTTCTCCCAGTCCCTCAAGGGCCACTGCTTTGAACACCAGAAACTCCCCAGATAGGGAAGTTTAATATTTCCTCCTTTCTCCCAGTCCCTCAAGGGGACTTTATAAGTACTTTTTTATTCTCTGCCCAAATTACTCTGGGATATATTGGGGCATCATACTAACCTGTAAAAGCCAACAAAATCTCATACCTTATTCAGGATTCTATGTAATTATGGAGTTCAACTAAACTGACCATACAAGTTAAATTAGACAATGTGCTGCCCAAAATATAAATTTTGCAACAAAGAATCATCTTCCCCTTTGGTCTCACAGAGAGGTTGGAGTTTTAAAATATGAACCACATCATCCTTTACCTTGTATTCTGATTTACCTTCATTTATTCCAGATAAGCTTCATTCTACTTGAACTCTGATCACTTATCAGTTGCTGTATGGGGTAATACTGACTTTCATATCTTCAGAGATCCAAATTTAAATAGCAGGAGTTACATAAATCACCAAAGGTTCTGGGAATGACAAGATTGTAGACAAATAGCTCAGTATCTTAGAATTTAGAAATAACACTTACAAATCCAGGATAGATATGAGTGCTGTGGGAGCTTACAATGTAAGACTCTTTATAATAGGCCCTAATCTGATAACCCATACTATCAACTTCAGTTCTCCGAGTTTGTATAATCAGTTAGAATATATGAGTGATCCATGATAAGATTTGTCTTTTTGTTTCTGACATTTGATTCAATATACTGTCCTCAAGGTTCATTCATTTTATTGCATGCCACACAACTTCATTCCTTCTTGAAGCCACTCAGTAGTCTTTGTATGTATACATCACAGTTACTCTGTCCTTCCCTCAGTCATTTTACCCTTAGGTTATCTCCATCCATTGCAAATCATGAACTCTGGTGCCATCACCTCCAGTGTGAAAATGTCCATTTGTGTCCCAACTGTCAGATCCTCTAGGTATAAATCCAGGAATGGAGTAGCAGGATCATATTAAAACCCCATCCTTAACCTCCTGTGGAACCACCATGCTTCCCTCTGGAGAGGTTACTCTTCTTACCTTCTTTACCAAAAGTGAATTGGTACATCTATTTCTCCATATTTTCTCTAGCACTTGTTTCTCTTTGTTCATTTTTAAAAATATTTTTACTGTCAAACCTTAACAAACATATAAACATCCTTGACATACAAACAGTACACTAAATGAGCCAGAGTATCATCATAGAACTGTGCATTCATAGCCATGATCATTTTTGAACATTTGCATCACTCCATCAAAAGAAATAAAGAAAAAAGAAAAAGTTCATACATACCATACCCTTAACCCTCCCTCTCATTGACCAGTAGTATTTCAATCTACTCAATTTATTTTAGCCTTCGTACCCTCTATTATTTGTTTATGTCTGTCTATACTTTTTACTCATGTGTCCAAGCCTTAGATAAAAAGAACATCACACACAAAGTTTTCACAATCTCACAGTCACATTGTAAAAGGTATATCATTATGCAATCATCTTCAAGAAACATGGCTACTGAAACACAGTCCTACAGTGTCAGGTACTTTCCTCTAACCTGTCTAATTCACCATAAACTAAAAAGGGTATATCTCTACAATGCATAAGAATAACCTCCAAGACAACCTCTTGACTCTGTTTGAAATCTCTCACCACTGACGCTTTATTTTTTCTCATTTCTCTCTTCCCCCTTTTTGCTGAAAAGGTTTTCTCAATCCCTTGATGCCAAGTCCTGGGTCATCCCAGGATTTCTGTCCCATGTTGCCAGGGAGATGTACACCACTGGAAGTTACGCCCCACATGGGGGAGGGAGGGCTATGAGTACATTTGCCATGTTGACTTAGAGAAAGAGAGAGGCCACATCTGAGTGATAAAAGAGGTTCTCTGGGGGTGACTCAGCCCTAATTTTATGTAGGCTTAACCTATTCATTGCAGGGATAAGTTTCATAGGGGCAAACCCTAGATTAGAGAGCTTGGACTATTGATTTGGTTGTCCCCACTCCTTGTGAGAATATCAGAAATTCTCTAAGTGGGGAATTTCAATATTTCCTCCTTTCTCCCCACTCCCACAAGGGGACTTTGCAAATATTTCTTTATTCACTGTTCAAAACACACTGGGATTTATTGGGGCATCACACTAAAATGGACAAACCAAGAAAATCTCATGACTTATTCAAGATTCCATGCACTTATGGTGTTCAGTTAAACTGATCATACAAGTTAAATTAGGAAATGCACTATCCAAAATATAAACCTTGTACCAAATAAGCATTTCTCCTTTTAGTCTCACACAGAAGTTGACATTTTAAAATATGCATGATATCATCTTTTACTCAGTCTTTTGATATACCTTAGTTCTTTCCAATAAACTTCATTCATATCTTTACTTAATGTCTGATTACTGCTTCAACTTGTTAAATAGTTCCTGTGTGGGGTACTGCTGACTATCAGAACTTCAGAGTTCTAACTCTGAGTCTCAAGTGTCACATAAATGCCCAAACTTTCAGGGAAAGACCATGTTATATACAAACATTTCAGTATCTGAGAATTTAGAATTAACAGTTTCACTTCCTGAATACATATGACTGCTGTAAGAGCTTTTACTTTTTCCTATATACCATCTATTTTCAACACCCTACACTGCTGACATTCCTTTGGTCTTCCACATGCCAAAGCATTTTTTTAATTTCTACATTTAATCACTGTCACTGTATAATCTAGGCATTCCTAAATTATATCATCTCTGTCTTTATCATCTGTCTTCCCTTCTGCCTTTATACATGCTCCCAGTCATTCTCCCTCTATCATTCTCACATTCAGTTTCATTCAGTGTACTTACATTATTGTCCTACAATCAGTTAGTATTGTGATATTTCTGAACTTTTAAAATTAGTCCTGTTGCACAAACTGTATCTCTTCAGCACAAATTACTCAATCTCTACCCTATTTCTATCTCCTAATAGCCTGTGTTCTTAACTGAAATTCTGAAAGTTCACTCATTAATGTTAGTTCATATCAATGAGACCATACAGTATTTGTCCTTTTGTTTCTGGCTAATTTTACTCAGCATAATTTCTTCAAGATTTATCCATGTTGTTAAATGCTTCATGACTTTTCTGTCTTACAGCTGCATAATATTCCATCATATTTATATACTCCAGCTTGCTTAGTCACTCATCCATTCATGGACATTGGGGTGGTTTCCATCTCTTGGCAATTGTATATAATGCTGCTATAAACATTGGTAGGCAGATGTCCGTTTGTGTCCTTGCTCTCATGTTTCTCTGAATAGATACCTAGCAATAGGATTGCTGGTTCATATGGCAATTCTATACTTAGCTTCCTGAGGATCTGCCAAATTGCTTTCCGCAGTGATGTACCATTTTATGTTACTACCAACAGTGGATATGTGCGATGCTTTCTCAACATCCTCTCCAGCACTTGTTATTTTATTTTATTTCTTGTATGAGCAGGCTTTGGTAATCAAACCTGGGTCTCTGCCATGACAGTCGAGAACTCTACCTGCTGAGCCACCATGGCCCACCCTTGTCATCTTATTTTAGTTTTTTGATAATGGCCATTATAGTGTATATGAGATGACATCTCATTTTGGTTTGGATTTGCAATTCCCTAATAGCCAATGAAGTTGAGCATCTTTTCATGTGCCTTTTAGCCATTTGTATTTCCTCTTCTGAGAAGTATCTGTCCATGCCTTTAGCCCAGTTTTGAATTGGGTTGTATGTCTTTTTGTTGTTGAATTGAAGAATCTCTTCATATATTCTGGATACTAAACTCTTATCTGATATGTGGTTTCCAAATAGTGTCTCCCATTGCCTAGGCTGTGTTTTTACTTTCTTGACAAAGTTCTTTGATGTACAAAACTGTTTAATTTTGAGTAGTTCCCATTTATTTATCTCTTTCATTAATGCTTTGTGCTTTGGTGTAAGATCTAGGAAACTGCCTCCTATTACAAGTTTTATAAGATATTTCCCTACAATTTTCTTCTAAAAGTTTTATGGCCTAAGCTCTAATGTTTATTTAGGTCTTTGATTCATTTTGAGTTGATTTTTGTATGGAGTGTGAGATATACACCCTCTTTCATTTTTTGCATCTAGATATCCAGTTCTCCAAGCACCATTTATTGAAGAGGCTGGTCTGCCCCAGGTGAGTTGTCTTGACCACCTTATCAAAGATCAATTGTCCATAGATGAGAAGGTCCATATTTGAGCACTATATTTGATTCCAGTGGTCAATACATTGATCTTTATGCCAATACCATGCTATTTTGAGCACTGTAGCTCCATAATATGCTTTCAAGTCAGGTGGTGTGAGACCACACCCACTTCATTTTTCTTTCTCAGGATATTTTTAGGGGGCACCTGCCGTTCCAAATAAATTTGGTTAATGGTTTTTCTATTTCTGCAAAGTAAGTTTTTGAAATTTTAATTTGTATTGCTCTCATAAATCAATTTAGGTAGAATTGATATCTTAACTATATTTTAGTCTTTCAAACCATGAACACTGTCTGCCCTTCCATTTACTTAGGTCTTCTCTGATTTCTTTTAAGAATTTCATGTCATTCTCTGTGTATAGTTCTTTTGTATCCTTAGTTAACTTTATTCCTAAATATTTGCATTTCTGGTGGCTATTTTAAATGAATTTTTTCTTGATTTCATCCTCAGATTGCTCATTATTAGTGTATAGAAACATTACTGATTTTTGTATATTGATCCTGTGTCCTGCCACTTTGCTGTATGCATTTATTAACTCTAGTAGCTTTGCTGTAGATTTTTTTTTTTGGCTTTGACATATAGTATCATATCAACCACCAACTGTGCGAGGTTTATTTCTTCCTTTCCAATTTGGATGATTCGTATTTCTTTTTCTCACCTAACTGATCTGGTTAGAACTTGCAACACAATGTTGAATAACAATGGTGACAGTGGACATCCTTGTCTTTTTCCTGATCTGAGGGGGCGGCTTTCAGTTTTTCCCCTTTGAGGATGATGTTAGCTGTGGTTTTCTCATATATACCCTTTATCATGTTGAGGAGGTTCCCTTCTATTCCTATCCTTTGAAGTGTTTTCACAAAGAAAGGATGTTGAATTTTATCAAATGCCTTTTCTGCATCAATCGAGATGATCATGTGTTTTTTTTGCCTTGATTGTTGATATGATGTACTACATTAATTAGTTTTCTTATATTGAACCATCCTTGCATAACTGGAATAAATCACACTTGGTCATGGTGGGTAATTCTTTTAATGAGCTAGTGGATTCGATTTGAAAAAAATTTTGTTGAAGATTTTTGCAACTGTATGCATTATAGAGCGTGCTCTCTAATTTCCTTTCCTTTTAGTATTTTTGTCTGGCTTTGGTTTGAGGGTGATGTTGGTTTCATAAAATGTTAGGTAGCTGTGTTGGTTTGAAAGGATGTATGTCCCCTAGAAAAGCCATGTTTTAATCAAAATCCCATTTCATGAAGGTAGAATAATCGCTATTCAGTGCTGTATATTTGAAACTGTAATCAGGCATCTGTCTGGAGATGTGATATAATTAAGAGTGGTTGTTAAGCTGGATTAGGTGATGACATGTCCTCACCCATTTTGGTGGTCTTGATTTGTTTCTGAAGTCCTAGAAAAAAGGTAACATTTTGGAGAATTAGAGAGATCCAGAGAGAGCAGGGAATGCTGCAGCACCACAAAGCAGAGAATCCAGAGCCAGCAACCTTTGGAGATAAAGAAGGAAAATGCCTCCCAGGGAGCTTCATGAAATAGGAAGCCAGGTGAGAAAGCTAGAAGATGATGCCATGTTCACCATGTACTCTTCCAGCTGAGAGAGAAGCCCTGACTGTGTTCGCCATGTGCCTTCTCACTTGAGAGAGAAACCATGAACTTTATTGGCTGTCTTGAACCAAGGTATCTTTCCCTGGATGGATGCCTTTGATTGGACATTTCTATAGAATTGTTTTAATTGGGACATTTTCTCAGCCTTAGAACTGTAAACTAGCAACTTATTAAATTCCTCTTTTTAAAAGTCATTCCATTTCTGGTATATCACATTCCAGTAGCTAGCAAACTAGAACAGTAGCCTTCTCCCCTCTTAAATTTTTTGAAGGATTTGAGCAGGATTGGTACTATTTCCTTTTTGAATGCTTTGTAGAATTGACATGTGAAGCCATCTGGTTCTGAACTTTTTTTTGGAGGGGAGCTTCTTGTTGACTCATTCAATCTCTTTATTTGTGATTGGTTTGTTGAGGTCATCTATTTCACCTCAAGTCACTGTTAGTTGTTCATGCCTTTCTAAGAAGTTGTCCATTTCATCTATGTTGTCTAGTTTATTAGCATATGATTGCTCATAGTATCCTTTCATGATCCCCTTTATTTCCGTGGGGTCAGTGGTTATGTCTCCTCTTCCATTTTTTATTTCATTTATTTACATCCTCTCTTTTTTTCTTTTATCAACCTAGATAAGGGTCTGCCAATTTCATTGATTTCCACAAAGAACCAACTTCTGGTTTTATTGATGTTCTCAATTATTTTTATGTTCTCAGTTTCATTTATTTCTGCTCTCATCTTCATTATTTCCTTCCTTTTGCTTGATTTGGGGTTAGTTTGCTGTTCTTTCTCTAGTTCTTCCAAGTGAACAGTTAATTCCTTGATTTCTGCTCTTTCTTCTTTTTTGATAGAGGTATTTAAGGCAATAAATTTCCCTATTAACACTGCCTTTGCTGCATCAAAAGTTTGATATGTTGTGCTTTCATTTTCATTTACCTCAAAATATTTACTGACTACTCTAATTTCTTCCTTGACCCACTGGTTGTTTTAGAGGGTGTTTTATAGCCTCCATTTGTTTGCGAATTTTCTGGCCCTCTGCCTGGTATTGATGTCTAACATCAATCCTTTATGATCTGAGAAAGTGCTTTGCATGATTTTTGCCTTTTTAAGTTTATTGAGACTTGCTTTGTAACCCAGCATATGGTCTATCCTTGATGATGATGCTTGAGCACTTGAGAAAAAGCTGTATCCTGCTATTGTGATTTGTAACCTTCTGTAAATGCCTGTTAAGCCTAGTTCATTTATTCTATAATTCAAATTCTCTGTTTCTTTATTGATCCTCTCTCTAGATGTTCTATTCATTGATGGGAGTAGGGAATTGAAGTGTTCAACTATTATGGTAGATGTGTCTATTCCTCCCTTCAGTGTTTTCAGTGTTTGTGTCATGCATTTTGGAACTCTTTGGCTCTGTGCATAAATACTTATGATTATGTATTTTGTTGAGTTGTTCTTTTTATTAATACATAATGTCTTTCTTTCTTTTAATTGTTTTACATTTGAAGTCTACTTTGTCAGATATTAGTATGGCTACTCCTGCTCATTTCTGAATGTTGTTGGCATGAAATATCTTTTAAAAAACTTTCACTTTGAATCATTTTTGTCCTTGGTTTAAGTGAATCCCCTGTAGACTGTGTATAAGTGGGTCCTGTTTTGTAATCCATTCTACCAGTCTATGTCTTTTGATTGGGGAATTTAATCCATTAACATTTAGTGTTATTTTGATAAAGTCAGTAATTTTATCTACCATTTTGCCTTTTGGAATTTATTTATCTTTCCTAATTTTTTCTCTTTTGACCCTTACTGCTAGCCTTAATTTCTACACTCATCTTCACACCTTTTTCTCCTGCCTTTTTCTATCTGCATGTAGTGCTCTCTTTAGTATTTCTTGCAGATCCGGTCTCTTGGTCACAAATTCTCTCAGTGATTGTTTGTTTGAAAATGTTTTAATTTCCCCCTAATTTTTGTAGTACAATTTTGCTGGTTATAATGTTCTTGCTGACAGTTTTTCTCTTTTAGCGTATTAAATATATCATACCACTGCCTTCTCACCTCCATAGTTTCAGCTGAGATATCCATACATAGCCTTATTTGGCTTACCTTGTATGTGATGGATGGCTTTTCTCTTGCTGCTTTCAAAATTCTCTCTTTGTCTTTGACATCTGACAGTCTGATTTGTAAGTGTCTTGGATTATGTCTATTTGGATCTATTCTCTTTGGGGCATGCTTCACTTCTTGGATCTGTAATTTCATGTTTTTCATTACAGATGGGAAATTTTCAGTGATAATGTTCTCTATTAGTCTTTCCCCTCCTTTCCCCTTCTCTTCTCCATCCGGGACACCCACAACATATATATTCATGTGTTTCATGTTGTTATTCAATTCCTTGACACTCTGCTCTATTTTTCTGTTCTTTTCTCTATATTTTCTTTCGTGTGTCAGGTTTCAGATGTCCAGTCCTCTAGTTTACAGATCCATTATTCCACCTCTTCAAACCTATCATTGTAGGTTTCCATTTTTTCATCACTTCTACTATGTCTTTCATTCACATAAGTTCTGTGATTTGTTTTTACAAACTTGCAATTTCTTCATTTTTTTTTTTTGCCCAATGCCTTTTTTATATTTTCTCTCAATTCATTGATTTGGCTTCTTATGAGATCTTCCATGTCTGTTCAAACATCCTGAATTAGTTGTTTCAACCCTTATATCTCATTTGGATTGCTGGTTTGTTCCTCTGACAGTGCCATAACTGTGATTTTCTTAGTATGACTCATTATTTTTAGCTGACGTGCATTTGATTTCCTTAGTTAGTTTATTCTGGAGATTGCTTTCCCTGCTTTCCCTAGGACTTTCTTGCTAGATGGCTTTGTTCTCTATCTGTTCTTTGACGTTCAGTTCAGTTTATTCTAGACCTCTAGCATAAGTTCTGTTTAACGGATCATAATTGGCATTTTGCCTGACATCAGTCAGATCTTATATTCCAGATTTAAATTATATGTTTCATTATTTTGTTTCAGTAGCATATTCAAATGGTGACCAATTAAGTTTGTGGTTATTATTTTAGTATCTTTATGAACTCAAGGACTTAAAAATATTTGATGTGGTTTTATCCTTTGCAAATATTTTCCTTACTGATGTTCACAATGGTCCTTATTTAGCTAATTGAGCTTCTTTAAAGTTTGGTCTTGATCTTATTTGACATCTTAATTGATTTTCAGTCTCATATTCTACAATTCCCATCACAGACCTAGATTTTAATTTGCCATTTTTCTGAAAAACTATAGTTAATGCAATGGTTTGAAGCTTTTATGTACCCCAGAAAAGCCCATGATCTTTTAGTTCACTCCTGTGAGGGTATACCTGTTGTAGGTGGGACCTTTGGGGTGGGTTGTTTGAATTGAGATGTGACCCACTCAATTCAAGGTGGGTCTTAAACTTTTACTGGAGTCATTTATGAGAAGATAAAAGGACAGAAAGAGCCAATAAGGCTGAGAGATAGACATACAGAGAGAATATTGGAGAGAATTCATAAAGAAAAGCCTCCAGAGGAGCTGAGAGAGGAGACCACTAAAGCCAGAAACTTAAAGCAATCGAACCTGGGAGTGAAGGGCTAGCAAACACCAGACATGTGCCTTACTATAGGGCAGAGGAAAACCATTTGCCAGTGACCCTTCTTCTGAGAAGTTATCATTCTGTTGATGACTTAATTGAACATTTTCATCACTTTACAACAGTAAATTTGTGAATAAATAATCCCCATTGTAGAAGTAAATCTGTTTCTGGTATATTGCATTCTGGAAGCTTCAGCAAACTAAAACAGTTACTCTTATTGAGGTATGGTACTTCAAAGTAATGCTTCTGTTTTCCATAATTTTATGTTGTATTCAGGTAAATAGATGTTCTTAAATTTACAACTGTAAATGTATCAGTCTTCCTTAATGTTTTCAGTTTTTTTTATTTTGGCCTTAAAATGCATTTAATTGATTTGTGGTGTTATGTGAAATAGGGATCAATTTCCTTTATCCCATGGGGTTATCCAATCTTCCCACCCCCATTCATAGAATAGTCAAATCCCTCTGGATTTGCAATGCCCTTTCATCATATATCAAGCATCCATATGTGTGAGTTAATTCATGGAATATCTATTCTATTGCATTCATTTTTTTATACTTATACCAATATCACACTGAAATAATTTATTTATTTATATTTTTAATTTCTTATAGAATTAGTTCATTTTTCTCTTCAAAGTTTTGGCTCTTAGAGCATCCATGTAAATATTAAAATCACTTTGTCAAGTTCACAAAATGTCCTCTTGGGATTTTGATTGAGATTGGCATTGACTTTGTATCTAGAGATGAACTTGGGTATGATTTGCATTCTAATCTATGAATATAGTATATCATTCAATTTCTTAGGTCTCTCTTAACATCTCTTAATAATGATTCTAATTTTATCCATAAAGGTCTTGCATGTCATTTATCAGGTTGATTCCTAGGTATTTGATGCTTGCCAGTGTAAATTTTATCACTTAAAATTTTCAGTTTCTAACTATTTTTCTGGAATATATAAAACAATTAATTTTTAAATATTGATTATAACGACCAATCTCTATAAATACTTTTATTACTTCTAGTACTTATTTCTATTTTCTTTTCTGTTCTGTGTAAATTATCATATCAACTGCAAACATTACAGTTTTACTCCTTTATTTTCTAAATTTTATCCTTTAATGTTTCTTGCCTTACTCTGCTGGCTAGGACCTCCATTAAAATACAGAAAAGGTAATTATTTGGTTTTTATAGAAAATATATCTAAAATAGAGAAAGGCATGTGTTTATGAGAAATCATGTATCATCTGTAGTTACAGAAACATGCACACACATACACATACACACACACACACACATATTCTGCTTGACAAACCTAGTCTCATGTGGCAGTTCCTGTTGTCTAACTAGTGATAATAAAATCAGCTGTACATCTTATAGCCTGAAATCTACCTTTGTGCTCTTTTGGTTATCTCAGTGAAGTATAAAGAAGCCTTATAGGAGGACATATGCTGCATAAACTTTGGTCAATCAATTTAAGTAATCTCTAGCATGGACTTTCACCTTAGACAGAAAAGTTTTCTACCTCTCAGCATACAGTGTTTTCTGCAGAAATATCCCAGTCAGCTTAGAACTCCCAGAAGACTGCTGGATATTTTAAATTTTCAGGCAGTATGATGTTAGTTTTCTTTTTATGGGCAATGCTTCACATAAGGATAACCACATGTTATAAAGAAATGATTGATCAGCTAGTATTTTTAAATATATATATATTTAGCCTACCTGACAAATAACTGGTCAAAAATAATACTAAAATTCAGTCAACTACTCAGACTTATTTTTCCCCAAGAATGATAAAACATAATTGTATATTCTTAACTGGTTTAAGTTTAAAAATGATTATTTTAAAAGATTGATAAGTATCTTCGGGTGAAGTAGTTGTGGAAAAGTATTGTTCATACTTGAGGGGGCTAATGGGGAAACTGTTCTCTTATTTCTTTTTGCTCTCTCTTGTTCCTTGGTTTACCTTAATGGTTACCTTACTACCCCAACAAGGGAACATTATAAGTGGGTACATGTATATTGTTGTTGTGATGGCAAATTACTTGCATGTGTTTGTGGGATATCATGCATCATCTTTAGTCACAGAAGCACACATATATATTCTTGTATGCTCATCTGAACTCATGTCAAATATTATTTGATCATGACAGACTTTCTCACTAAGCCCCAACATAACTGATTGTTATTTTTCTAGCTTGGCATTCTAGGTGATTGAGCACTCAAAATTGACAATCAAGATGGAAACTATGATTGTATTGAATAAAAAAGAACATAGCTCTTAGAGTTGAGGCTCTTGTTGTCCATAAGTTAAGGAATTGCTCCTTTATCCCCAAACTTCTGGCCCACTGATTCCTTACCATCATGCCTCAATAGTACAAAATATTTTTATACCACTACAATCCTGAGATCAGTAAATTCAAGTTGTGTCAATGATCATGTATAATCAACTGTTTTAGTATATATGTTTTGGAAGATGTATAACATAGAAGCTTCCAAATTTTTATTCTTGTATGTATTGGCTTTGATTACATTGCCTTTATAAATTGCTCTATAAATCTCAGTGAAAGATTTTCAGGGGACATTAGAATAATAAGTAAACAATTTTGTGTGTGTTCATCTTCTCTGCAGCTGAATGCAGATGTTTCACTCACTGACTGAGTCAAGCATAAGTAGGGCAGAAGGAGGGATTGGAAAAACTTTAGTTCATGAGCCTCACAGAAATGTCAAATGGCTACAGTGAGTAATATAGAACTCCATAGCTATTTCTGAATAATTTCATCTTTAAAATGATGTTTGGGTAAATAATTAGCTTCTAATAGTCTTGATAATTTCTGACATCTGTTACCACAAATCTGCTGATTTGACTTTTAGAAATAGCAAAGAACATTTTTGAAACATTTCAAAATTAGATGTAAAAACAGCACAATTAGTGACTTGCAAGAAAACATGAAATATCTTCTTCTGGTGTTTAAAATACAATGACCTACCATAATCAGAAAAGGAAACAAAAATGGAATAAGCAGAAAGCATCAATTATCTATAAATTTTTTCTCATTGTATTTCTTATCTGGGATAGAAAAGATAACACAGTGCTTGCCAGGAGTGTGGGAAGAAAAATCACCACATCAGAGATATTCTCTGTCATAAGAACTTAGCTATTTATTAAGCGTATCAATTAGTTAAACCCATGCTTTTCATCTATAGGAGAGAAATATGATATTTTTAAATTTTTTCATTGTGTCTTAAATGATAAAAATTTAAATGAATTACTAGAAGAAAAGACATGCCTATTATCACTTCTAAAAAATGAGGAAGATGACATGGAATGGCACATCTAAACAAAATACCATGAACGCTAACTTCAGAACCCAGATCAGCACTGAGTTTGTCCAGAGAGTCTTTTTGAATTAACTATGACTATACATTGATGAAAGGGTCAATTAATCAAAGTATATAAAAATTGAATTAACTATGAGTAAAGTGTTAACAAGCAAAGCTTAAGAGTAAATCCTATGTAGAAAGCATCATAAAGTTTCAAGATTTGTTACCTAGCATTCTAAAACCAAATTTAAAAAAACGTAGCTACTATGTGTTTTAGTTGTAATGAATTTATTGCACACAGCGGTGTTTTAGTATTAACTTAATGCATTTCATATTTAACATTTAGTGAATGTATATTGAAATAACTAAGTGGAATAGCTGTCATTCCTTGATAATGTCATAAGAAAGCCTTTATAAATAATAGTTATGAAATATTCTTAGTTTATAGCATATGCTTATTATTGTTAACTTTACTAAATAGCATTCTGTAACTTTCATACCTTGTGTTTTCCTGATATAAACTACTCATTCAGTTATTCTTACAGAAGCCTATGTTTTTATCTGAACTGAAAATTTCAAACATAATTTTCCTGAAAGAATAAAGTACTATAATGTGAATAAATGGTGGATTTACTTTTTCATGTACTATATTATTCACACTCTAAATTTATGTTAAGGTATACCCTCATTCATTTAGATAGGGGTAGATACATAAGATGCCAGATATTTAAGATTTCCCATTTTAGTTTTAGAAAGCATATCTGTCAGGGCATTCTGTCATTCAGAAGCATATTCAATGTTGGTCAAGAATACCTGGAAACTCTATAGCCATATTGTCAATGGTAGTGGTTAGGTTCAGGTGTCTTCTTGGCCAGGTGATGGTGCTCAGTTATTCTGTTGTTGTGGACTTAATTAATCAGAATGTGAACTTCATCTATGGCTGATTACATGTGTGGGTGCCTAAAGATGATTACATCCTCTGCAAAGAATATTTTAAATTGCTCAATTGGAGGCTTAAAAGAAGAAGACAGAAGAGAGAGCAGCAGCTCACTACAGCATTACAGTGCAGCAGCCCAGCACACTTCATGCTCAGAGACTTAGTGCTCAGAGCTTACTCAGACACAGGCATTTGGAGATACAGAAAGCAGACACCACTGAGAAAGCCAATTGAACCCAGAATCTGGAAAAGAAGGCCATCAAACATTGCTGTGTGCCTTCCCATGTGGCAGAGAAAGCCAATGGAAAGCCAGATGACTTTCCTCTGAAGAACTGTAAATTTGTAGCTAAAAAAATCCTGTTATAAAAGTCAGTCCATATCTGGTATAATGTATTTTTGCAGCCTGCATGAACTAAAATGGCAACATGCTTTTTAAGTTTTGAATTTTAAACACATCATAGTATGAATAATATACTGTCCAGAAATATATGCTCTGGGCTAAGGAAAATACCCAGTTTGGTTAATACAGACTGGCTTATTGAATGGAGCATGGGATTTGTAGTCAGATAGACTTAGCTTTTCATTTGAGTGGCCATTCTTACTAGAGGACTGAACATAGGTGTGTCAGTTCAAATGTTGTATGTACTCCAGAAAAACCATGTTTTAATCCTGATTCAGTCTTGTGAAGGCAGCCATTTCTTTTAATCCTGATTCAATGCTATAGGTTGGAAATTTTGATTAGATTATCTTAATGGAGATGTGGCATGCTGAATTGCGGGTGAGACTTTTGATTAGGTGGGGATGTGACCCCATCCATTATAAGTGGTCTTGGTAAGCTTACTGGAATCCTTTAAAAGAGGAAACATTTTGGAAAGAGTGAGAAATGACAGAAGCCACAGAGCCAGCAAAGCCCAGAGTTGACACAGATTTCAACATTTGGAGAAAAGAGGCATGGATGTTTGAAGATGCTGGGAACCCAGCAGATGTTGCTATGAGATGTTAAGCAAGCCAAAATCTGAAGAGAGCCAAGGGAACCCAAGAGGTGAAAGCTAGCCCTGGAGAAACAAAATGAGAAATCTCAGGAGGAACAGAGACTGAAGGCATCAGAACTCAGGATCAAGGTACTAGCAGATGCCAGCCACATTACTACCCAGCTGACAGAGGTTTTCCTGACCCATTGACCTTCCTTGAATTAAGGTATCTTACCCTGGATGCCTTACTTTGGATAATTTTATAGGCTTAGAACTGTAAACTTATAACATATTAAAGTCCCCTTTGGAAAAGCTGTTCTACTTCTAGTATATTGCATTCCAGCAGCTTACTGGGCAAATCACTGAAGTTTCTGAGCCTTTATTTCCTCATTTATAAAATAAGGATGATATTAATAGTGCTTACAGAACTTTTGTGATTATTAAACTCAAGAAAACAATTTATTTATAGTGCTTGGTATACTGTAGGCACTAAATAAAGGCTTCTTTCCATTTTAACCTTTACCTCTAAATAAATGAACACATTTATCTTCACTAAATTCCAGACATTATATTCACTTTATAACAAACACATTAAAATTTAATACAAAACAGAACAATAATACAAATTTTGGGGCTAATAGATGGCAGATATGTACCAAACCTTTGAAATTCACTAAACTATCTGTCTTTAAAATTTCATGTTATACAAAAAGCATTATCATTCCCACTTTATAAATGAGGAAATTGAGGCTTAAGTAACATAAATATTTTCCAAAGTTCAAACCACTAGTAAGAATAGGGCAAGAAATCTTTATTTCTTTGACTCTTAAAGCCCACATTCTTTCAGCTGTGAAAATTTACTCAAATCTTGTAAAGAAATAGGAACCTGTTTAAATTCTTCAGAAATTTTTTGAGATTCTTCAATTTAGAAATTTCACTGGGTGTATTAATTCAGGATATGGTATTGATGTGGTCCCATTTGGAGATAAACTCTTCCATGATAGTCTGTTAATCCTCAAAGTGGCCAGGATTGTATCATAACTGTCAATTTACAGTAGTCCCTTTTATCCAGCAATGGGTTTTAATGAACAGTCCTCACTATGTGTCCTTAGAAATACAAATTGGCACTTTAATTTTTTCTGTAAATCTAGTTTGACAGATAGCACTTCAGCAACTCTTTAAGCTGCCCAGATGTTCATATGGACTCTGGATATATAGACCTAGGCAATCAAGGTGATGTAATGCAAATGTACATAATTCCCTGATTAAACTATCTGTCACTGGAAAGACCTGATGAATTTCTTGGTTTAAAGGGTGTTATATTAATCCAGTGTTTCCCAAAGGGTGTTCTCCAGAACCATGAAACTTGAGAGCTGCTCAATGAAAAAAGAAAGCAAACACACACACACACACACACCAAAACAAGGGAAATAAAGATTAATTGGTCTGGCAATGTGGAACTACATATATCCTGCATTATTGCCTTGGAGATTCAAAAATACAAATGAGAATTTAAGGCTCTGAGCTATTATATAGCAAAAATATGTTTCTTTAGATTATTTGAGCCCAGTGTTTCCCAAAATTATTTGACCATGGAAACGTGTGCATGTTAAAAATTATTAAATTCACATAAACTTATACTGGTGCTACTCCCCTATTTTTTTTTCATGGACAGGCACTGGGAATCAAACCCAGGTCTCTGGCATGGCAGGTGAGATTTCTGTGGAGCCACCATCACAGCACCCCATCTATTTTTATTTTTAAAAACGTCTTATAGACTTCTAGAATGGTATGTGAGGAACTTGGGAAAACTGTTCCCCCCAGAGAAACACCTAACAGGGAGATCAAAATTAGCAAAGAGACTATTTCAATATCTCTGGCGCTTGATCAGAGAGTTTACAAGAAGTTGAGAAGCACTTACTTAACAAATCCTACAAAGACTTGGTAAGAACAATGTGAAGTAATAGCACCCAAGCTATGTATGGACTTCACTCATCACCCACAAGACTGTCTTGTGGAAAAATCATTTTAGTGGGGTTGTCAGTTGAGTGGCATTTCCCATCTCCCCTAAATCCCTGGAGTGGAAATGTCATTGTTGGGTTTTTCAACAGCTGGTGCACACTAACAGATCAAATTCTTTACAGCTCTGTGCTGTGGAGGGCCTTCAGCTAGTGGGTAGTGGCAGCCAAGTAGCACATTACCTAATCCTAAAATTTCCTATACAAGGAGAATTTGGCACAGTAGTGTTTCCCATACAACTAAGTGTTGCAGAAGATCTCCTTTTGTGGGTTTGGCAGTTGAATGGCAACTCCTATCTAATCCAGTTTCCTGGGATACAGGTTGTATTCTGCTGAGATTCTTCAGATGGTGATTTGCAGAGCAGACTATGGAAAGATATATATATATATATATGGGGTGGGTGGCATCATTCAGTCAGGGTTAATAGTTCCTGCTCATCTCCTCCCACCTCCACTACCACTCACAAACTCCTGCTTCATTGTAAGCATATGGGTGTGTTTTAGTTTGCTAGCTTCTGGAATGCAATATAACAGAAATGGAATGGCTTTTAAAAAGGGGAATTTAATAAGTTGCTAGTTTACAGTTCTAAGGCCAAGAAAATGTCCTCATTAAATGTCCAATTTAAAGCATCCAGGGAAAGATACCTTTGTTTAAGAAGACCAATGAAGTTCAGTGTTTTTCTCTCAAGTGGAAGGTCACATGGCAAATACAGTCAGAGTTTCTCTCTCATCTGGAAAGGCACATGGTGAATGCAGCATCATCTGCTAGCTTCTTCTCCTGGCTTTCTGTTTCATAAAGCTCCCCGGGAGGCATTTTCCTTCTTCACCTCTAAAGGTCGTTGGCTAGTGGGCTCTCTGCTTCTTGCGGCTGTCATTCTTCCCTGGCTTTCTCTCAGAGAATTCTCTCTGGAGAATCTCTTTCATTCTCCAAAATGTTTCCTCTTTTATAAGACTCCAGAAACTTATCAAGACCCACCCAAATGGGTGGAGACACACCTCTACCTAATCCAGTTTAACAACCACTCTTGATTGGGTTACATCTCCAGAGAGATGATCTAATTACATACAGTACTGAATAAGGATTATTCTGCCTTTATGAAAAGGGATCTTGATTAAAACATGGCTTTCCTAGGGGACATACATCCTTTCAAACCAGCAAAGGGTGTTTTAGTCAATGAAGAGTGAGTTCACCATACTCTCACCAACTTCTCTGTACAGAGTAGAGAGGGTCTTCCCAGGTCAAGATAGGAGCAGGCTTCAGAAACTTGGCCATCTTTTCCAAGGGGCAAGCTTTTCTTGGATTAGACTGTGGAGTAAGTTTGACCCAAGATGTTGTTGTAACCAGCAGCATGATAACTTAACAATTAGTGGAAGGTAACAGCTGGATCTGATACCATTATATGCAGACTATTCAAAAGCTTAATGAAAATCTCATGGAAAGATACAGTCAAAGACAGCCCAGCTAAAACTAAAATCATCAGTGGTGGTCAGGAAGAATTGCATTCAGGCCAAAGATTGCAAAATATGAGGAGTAACATCAGAGTTTGCACACTATGGAGAAGATATACTTTACTGAACCATCTATACAAATCATTAAGAAATTAAAATTAAAATGTGAAAAAATAAAACAACCATAAAAAGTAGTCTTAGGAAAGGGGGTTGATTATAAAGAGTTGCTATAATAAATTAACAAAATTTTCAGTTTTCAACAAAAATTGATGAGCCCTATGAAGTAACAGGAAAATGTGACTCAAAGACAGTTCAAAAAGCAGGCAATAGATTAGCTTTTAGGGGCATCAAATGTTAGACATAAAAGGCAAAGCATCAAGGCAGCTGTTCTAAATATGTAAAAATATCTAAACAAAAACATTTTTAAAAAATTAAGAGAATGTGTGATGACAATGTCTGATCAAGGAAAAAATAAAAATAAACATAGATAAATTATAAATGAGAAGTAAGTGGAAATTAATGTATTGAATGGTACCATAATCAAAATGAAGAAATTTCACTGGGGGGGGGAAATTAACAGCAGATTTGAGCTGATAGAAGAAAAAATCAGTGAAATTGAAGACAGAAAGATAAACATTAGGCAATCTGTGGGACAGAGAAGAAAGAAAATAAATTAAAATAAACACAACCAGAGGGTGGGGCAAGATGGTAATGTAAGGAGTTGTGCAATTTAGTTCATCCTCTAGGGCAGATAGTAAATAGCCAGGAACTTTCTGGAACAGATGTTTAGGGAACTTCTATGACCAGATACACATTGTATGCCAGTCTGGAATGGATTGAATGGCCAAGATCACAGTGCACAAATGAAAGTAAAGGCTCCCAAACTGTGGAGACTGGTGCCATACCCTCACTGGTATGGCAAGTTCTTTGGAGTCACTTCTCCATGGGATAAAGAAGCAGTCTTTACTAGGAACAAAGCAAGATGGTTCAAACAATCTTCAATTGCAGATTAAATTAACAAATTTAGACTGCTGCATACAAGCTTTGAGCACCAAAAGGAATGCAGAGGTCTCTACAGGAAGAACAGAGGGGGAGCTTGATGAAAAAATAAAACAGAGGATTTTGGAGTTGGCTGAGCTGATAATATTGGAAAGGGGCATATGGATAAAGGCATATATCTTTCCTTTATTCTGTTAGCTTATTTGAAAATCAATTATATAAACCAATACTATATAATTGTACCATTCATTTTATAATATAGAAATGGAATATATCTGACAATAACAGTATTAAGAAGCGAGATGTACTCAAAGCTATATTGGAATGAGAAAATGGCATTAGATGAATGAGAAGAAAGCAATAAGTGATAAATGAGAAGATTAGTATAATAAAATCTATACATATATTATTGCCCTCTTTTCCTTTGCTGAGCTTTTTAAAAATGCACACAGATATATTAATCAATGATTATAACAGTATATTTTAATATGTAATTTTATATGGATATTTAACCATAGTAGGTGTGCTGGTTTGAAAAGAGGCCTGTCTCCTAGAAAAGCCATGTTTTAATCTAAATCCTATTTCATAAAGGCAGAATAATCCCTACTCAATACTGTATATTTGAAACTGTAATCAGATCATCTCCCTGGAGGATGTGATTTAATCAAGAGTGGTTGTTAAGCTGGATTAGATGATGACATATCACCACCCATTTGGGTGAGTCTTGAGAAGTTTCTGGAGTCTTATGAAAGAGGAAACACTTTGGAGAATGAAGGAGATTCAGAGAGAACAGAGCAGAATGACATAGTCACGAGAAACAGAAGTCCAATAGCCAGTGATTTTTGGAGATAAAGAAGGAAAATGCTTCCTGGGGAGCTTCATGAAACAGGAAGCCAGGAGAAGAAGCTAGCAGATGACACTGTTCACCATGTGCCCTTCCAGATGAGAGAGGAACCCTGACTGTGTTCACCATGTGCCTTTGCAGGTAAGAGAGAAACTGTGACTGTGTTTGCCATGTGCCTTCCACTTGAGAAAGAAGCCCTGAACTTCATTGGCCTTCTTGAACCAATGTATCTTTCACTGGATGCCTTAGATTGGACATTTCTACAGACTTGCTTTAATTGGGACATTTTCTTGTCCTTAGAACTGTAAACTAGCAACTTGTTAAATTCCCCTTTTTAAAAGCCATTCCATTTATGGTATATTGCATTCCAGCAGCTAACAGCCTAGAACAGTAGGCATAACAATAACAACAATTAAGGGGGAAGAGGAAATGGGGATATATAGGATGAAGTTTCTATATATATATATATATCACTGGGATATAATTATTATAAATCTGAAGTAGATTCTAAATTAATCTATATATTACAAGCCCTAGAACAACCAACATAAAATTGAAATTTAATGAAAGTCACTAAAGAAATTAAAATTTAATGCTAGAAAAATCTAAAAATTGACTTAATACAGAGTTATCAGTAAAAGATGAATAGAGGGCAACAGAGACAGGCCACATATAGAAAGCAAAATGGAAAATGGTGGAATGAGAATATTCAATGGTCTATTTTCTCACAGAAACTTTGAACGTCCAGAACAAAACTGGCAGAAATAAATTTCTCAAAGCTCTGGAAATCAGTTAAATTATTGCAGTAACAGAATGAGTGCTGAATCAAGAAAAAGCTACTAAAAAGCATAAGAATATCATGCCACCTTGGGTGGCCTCTCATTCCTTCTAGGCTCAGTGCAGAGCCAGCCTATGCTTCTAGAGTACATCCCTGGTTCCCGTTCCAAATGTACCAGAGTAATCCTGGTTACATACTGGGAGCATGTATGTCTGGAAAAAATCTCTCTGTGGCAGTGTAGGAACTGAATGAGGACACTCATTTCAAGCTTGCCATCCAAGAACTTGTCCTGTATGCAGAAGATAGCACACAGAGCTCTTACAGAATGCCATGGGAAAGCAGTGAAGTTATGGTTTCTTAGAAGAAGGAATTGCTGGCTGTAGGTGATGCAGACGCCTAGTAATTTGAAGATATTGTTTCCTATGGAAGAGGGGGTATTTGCATTTGTGTAAATTGTGGAATTCCTGGGGCCACATGCACATACCCAAGGCAGGATAAATGCACAGAAATGAACAGGGGAGCCCAAACACTTTTGTCTTGAGCTATTCTGTAAACTTATTGTATGGATAAAATGTGAAGGGCACTCTTCACACAGATCACTGTGCAAAGACTAGGTAACACATTTTATTTTTATCTTTTTTTTTTTACTTTTTTACATTAACTTTTGGCATTCAAGGAAAGTTCTGTTATCATATTAGCTAAATAAAAGTTTAAAGATCAGATGCTTTGGAGTGAAAATTCCAGCAATAGTCCATTAAAATATCAAGATGGCCAGATTTCAACAAAAGATTATGAAACATACAAAGACAAGGGAAGCAATGAATCAAGTAAAGAAGATGATTGAGGCATTAGAAACTATCAATGAGAAAGATCAGACCTGGAACATACAAAACAAATACTTTTAAAAAGTAGTCCTAAATATACTCAAAAAGCTAAAGGAAAACATGGCCAAAGAATGAAGGGAAATCAGGAAACAATATATGAACATAAAAAGAAAATCATTAGAGAGATGGAGATTGTGAAAAGACATCAAACAGAGCTGAAGACCACAGCAATAGAAATTAAAAATTCCCTAGATGGGTTTAACAGCAGATGGAAAATGGTAGAAGAAAAAAAGTACACTTAAAAATAAGATATTTAAAATCATGTAGTCTGAGAAACAGAGGGAAGAAAGAATTTAGAAAAGCTAACAGAGCCTCAGGAGTCATTGGGACACCTTGAAACATACCAATACATGCATTGTGGGAGTCCCAGAAGGAGAAGAAAGAGAGAAAGGGACAGGGAGAGTATTCAAAGAAATAGGGGCTGAAAATTTCCCCAAAGTAACAAAAGACATTAGTATACACATTCAAGACACTCAATGAACTCTGAACAGGATAAACCCAAATAGACCACACTGTGGCAAATCATAATCACTCTCAAATACCAAAGAAGAAGAAATTCTGAAAGGCAATTGAGAGAACCAAATGTCCTACAAGTGGGCTTCAATAAGACTAAGGGCCAACTTCTCATTGGAAACCATGGAGGCAAAACAGCAGTAGGATGACATTTTAAAATGCTGAAAGCAAAAGTCTGGCCAAAAAGATTTCTACCTACAGCAAGATTGTCTTCCAAAAATGGAGGAGAGAGTAAGACATTCCCAGATAAATAAAAGCTAGACTCGCTCTATAAAAGATGCTAAAGAGATTTCTGCATATTGAAAGGGAAGGACACTAGGCAAAAGATTAAAGCCACATGAAGAAGTAAATACCTCCAGTAAGAGTAATGCAATGAATAAATATAAATGGCAGCACTATTGTATTTTTGGTTTGTAGCTCCCTTTTTTTCCTGCAGTATCTAAAATGCAAATGCCTAAAATGTAATTAAAGAGCAGTTTTTTGACTCATAATGTATAAACATGTAATTTGTGACAAGAATTACATAGGGATATAGAAACATTGTTTATGTATAATATTCAACTTAAGTTGCTAGCAAAGAAAATGAGATTGTTATTGATTTTAGAAGTTAAATTATGCCTCGTGGTACCTACAAATAAATTGTTGGAGCATATGAAAGATTGAGACTGAAATTAGGGTACTGGTTTTTAGGGGCGGGGGAATGGGGAGTTAATGAATAAAGGGTTTGCAGTTTCTGTTGGGAGATGGGAAGATTTATGTAATGGAAGGTAATGAGGATCCCACAGCATTGTAATTGTAGTTAATCCCACTGAATGATCTGCTTGCAAGTGATTGAGATGGGGAAACTTTATGTTGAATATATGGTCCCAAAATTTTTAAAAAGAGACGCTAAATGTGAAACTTGATCTGGTATGGAATCTATCAAAGGAGGAGAAAATGCCCAAAAGGGACATATGAAAAAATTGTAATATAGAGTATAAGTTTTATGTCATTTTTAAATCTATTGTACTTGATAACTGCACTTAAAATGATTACATAAGTGAATGTTCTTATTTAGGATATATACATGACAGTATTAAGTGTTCAAGGAGCATGATGTACACAACCAGGTCACAAGTGTTCAGAAAATGGAATAATAAATATACAGTGTTCTAGTTTGCTAGTTGCTGGAATGCAACACACCAGAAATGGAATGGCTTTTACAAAAGGGAATTTATTAAGTTGCAAATTTGCAGTTCTAAGGTTGTGAAAATATCCCAATTAAAGCCAGTCTATAAACATGTCCAAATTATGGCACCAACAAGAAGTTACCTTCACTCAAGAAAGGCTGATGAAGTTCAGGGTTTCTCTCTCAGCTAGAAAGGGAAATAGTGAACATGGCAATGTCTGATAACTTTCTCTCCAGGCTTCTTGTTTCATGAAACTCCCCCAGGGGCATATTTCTTATTCATCTTCAAAGGTCTCTGGCTGTGTGGGCTTTCCTGGTTCTTATGGTTCTAAAAAGGGACTCTCTCCAAAATGTTTCCTCTTTTGAAGGATTTCAGTAAACTAATCAAGATCCACCTGTAATGGGTGGAGTTACAACAGCATGGAGGCCATCTAATCAAAAATTACCACCAACAATTGGGTGAGTCACATCTCCATGGGAACAATCAAAACACTCCCAGCCAGCAATATTGAATGAGGATTAAAGGATTTGGCTTTTCTGGGGTCCACCACAGATTCAAACCAGCACAGAGAGACAAGTAGACAGGCAGATGAATGAATAGATAGATGGATTGTTAGATGCTCTGATAGAGAGATGGATATATAGATATTATGTTAGTAAATTTAAAATTATTGAAATCATAAAATGTATGCATGTCAGCCACAATAGAATGAATTTAAAATAAGTAATAAATGGAGATTTAAGAAATAAACAAGTATTTGTGTGCTGGTTTGAAATTATGTGCCCCAGAAAAGTCATGTTTTCTTTCCTAATCCAATCTTGGGGTAGATCTATTGCTTAGGGTGAAAACTTTAATTGGTATGTTTCCATGGAGCTGTGACACACCCAGTTGTGAGTGTGGCCTTTTGATTAGATGGAGATATGACTCCACACATTCAAGGTGGGTCTTGATGAGTTTACTGGAGTCTTTTAAAAGGGGAGACATTCTGGGGGTACTTAGAATGCTGACAGAGAGAGCAGATGCCTAGACATGGATGCTTGTAGATGCAGAGATCAGTATATATCACCATGTGCTTTCCATGAGATTCTAAGCAAGCCAGAACCCAGAGTTGTGTCCTGGAGGAGCTAAGTGCAGGCCAATAGATGCTGAGAGAGGAAACCACTGGCATTGGAACCTGGAAGGAACTGAACTAGGAACAATGAGCTGCAGATGCCAGGCATGTGTCTTCCCATGTGATAGATATTGGCCTTTCTTGGGTTAAGGTATCATTTTCTAGGTGCCTTACTTTGGATATTTTATGGCCCTAAAACTGTAAACTTGTAACAATAAATCCCCATTTTAAAAGCCATTGCATTTTGGCATATTTAGCAAACTAAAACAATGTGGAAATTAAGCAACACACTTTTAAATAACTAATGACTGAAATAAGATATCACAAGAAATTTTTAAAAACCATGCTACTAGATAAATTTTTAAACACTCCAAAAATTTAAGGATGCAGCTAAATAATTTATTACAGGGAAGTTTATAACTTTAATGTCTATTCTAAACAAGAAGAGCCTCGTATGTGTATCCTAACCTTTCACCTTAAGAAACTATCAAAGATTAGAGCAAATGAAACCCAACAAAATTAGAAGTAAGGGAATATAGTAAAGAATAGAATGGAAATTAGTGAAATATAGAATCATGAAGCAATACAGAAAATCAAAAGATCCAAAACTTCTTCTTGGAAAAGATCAACAAAATTAATATTATTTTACCTAGACTGACCAGCATTAAAAGAGCAAACTCAAATTACTATAATTCAGAATGAAAGAGGATAATAGACTACCAACATTACATAAATGAAAAGTATTATGAAGGAATACAAAGTATAACTCTATGAGAACAAGTTAGAAAACTTTTAGGACAAATTCCTATAAATGATGTAAATTACAAGAAATGAGTCAGGACAGTAGAAAGTCTGATTAAACATATAAGAAAAAACATATTGAATTAACAATGAAATGATTTACTAATACAGAAAAGCCCAACTATAAATGGCTTCACAGATCAACTCTACCAAATGTTTAAAGAATCAGTATCAATTATTCACAAGCTTTTCTTTAAAATAGAAGAGGAGGGAACATTTCCCAACTAATTATATGAGGCCATCATCACCATGGTTCCAAACCAGATAAATACAGCACAAAAAATAAAACTACAGACCAATGTACCTCATGAGTATGTACACAAAGTTCCTCAACAAAATACTCTCAAAAAGAATGCAGCAAAATTTAAAATGCCTTATATACCATGACCAAATGAGGTTTATCCAAGGAATGCAAGGTTGCTTAACCATATAAAATCAGTTAATGTAATATGCCACCTCATAAAAGACAAAAACACATGATCGTTTCAGACACAGAAAAGCATTTGACAAAATACTATGCCATTTTATGATGAATGAACATTCTTCCATCTAGAAATATAAGTGAACTTGTTCAACCTATCAAAGGCTATCTATAAAAACTCTACAGTTAAATTCACACATAATGACTTAATACATTTCCCTCTGATCAGGAGAAAACTGAGGATATCTGCTTTCACCAATTATATACAACTTCACACTGGATGTTTTGGCCAAGGCAAGTAATCAAGAACAAGAAATAAAGGTCATCAAGATTGGACATAAAGAAATACAACCGTAGCCATTTGTAGATGACAGTCTTATTTATAAAAAATCCTAAGGAATCCACTAAGGGTCTATTTATATATGTTGCATGTTTGCAACATATATAATTAATATACAAACTTAATTGTAGTTCTATACACTAGCAATGAACAACCTGAAAATACAATTAAGAAAAGAATTCCGTTTATAATAACCTAAAATATAAAATTAACACAATTCCATTTAAAATAATATAAAAGATAAAATTAACAACAATAAATTTAGCAATGAATGTAAAACTTGCACACATAAAACCACAAGTCTATGAAGAAAGAAATCAAAGAAGCCCTAAATAAATGGAAATATATATTATGTCTGTAGATTGGAAGATAACTATTGTCAAAATGGTTATAATCCCCAACTTGAGCTACAGATTTAACACAATTCTTCTCAAATACCAAGCTGCATATTTTGCAGAAAATGACAGGCAGATTATAAAATTCATATTGAAATGCAATGGACTCAGATTAGTAAAAAGGATCTTTAAAGGAGAATAAAAAAGGAAAAAAAATGAGGACACAAGCTTCTCAATTTCAAAACTTGCTACAAAGTTACACTAACAAAGACACTGTAGTACTGGCATAAAAATATACATGCAGGCCAATGGAATAAATTTGAGGGCATCAAAATAAATCCTTATATTTATGATCAATTATTTTTTAAAATACATCATGAAACTTCAAAGGGGAAATTATTTCTTTCAGCAATGGTCCTAGGGTAACTGAATATCCACATGCAAAAGAATGAAGTTGGAGTCATCATCACACCATATAAAATATTAATGCACAATGAATTATAGACCTAAATGTAAGCATTGAAACATGGAGAAGAAAGCACAGAAGCAATTTGTGACATTCAGGCAGGAAGTTGTTTCTTAAATATGATGAAAAATCACAAACAAAAAAAAAGATAAATTTGATTACATCAAAATGAAAATATTTCATATGTAAACAATATCAAGAAATAAATGAAAATACAAGCCACAAACTGTGAGAAAATATTTGTAATCTTATATCTCATGTGGGACTTTTATCTGTAATATATACAGAATGTAATACAATATAAAGAAAATATTGAAAACTTAATTTTTTAAAAGGCAAATAATCTGATAAACATTTCTTCAAAGAAGAGATCCAGGTAATCAATGAAATCATGAGCCATACTCAACCTCATTAGTTACTAAGGAAATGCAAATCAGAACCAAGTGGAAAACCATTTCATACTCACTATGAAAGTTATAATCAAAAGATGGATACTGAAGAGGGCAGGGGAAGATGACTGCATAGTGAGGTGTGGAATTTATTTTGTCTTCCAGAGCAGCAAATAAATAGCCAGGAATGGCACAGAACCACTGTTAGGGGAACATAAGTGACCAGACACACAATTTATACCGGTCTGGACTAGGTGGAATGGCTGAGATCCCATACAGAACTGTAAGTCCCCCAAGCTGCAGTCACTGTTATTATTCAACACTGCACTTGAAATTCTAGCCAGATCAATTAGACAAGAAAAAGAAATAAAAGGCATCCAAATTGGAAAGGAAGAAGGAAAACTCTCACAGTTTGCAGATGATATGATACTATATGTCAAAAATCCCAAAAAAAATCTACAGCAAAGCTCCTGAAGCTAATAAATGAGTACATCAAGGTGGCAGGGTTCAAGACCAACACCAACAAATCAGTAGTATTTCTGTACACTAGTGATGAACAATTTGAAGAGGAAATAAAAAAAATATTCCATTTATAATAGCGACTAAAAGAATAAAATATTTAGGAAAAAACTTCACTTAGCTTAGAAAAGACTTATACATAGAAAACTACAAGAAATTGGTAAAATAAGTCATGAATGAACTAAATAAATGAAAAGGTATACAGTGTTCATGGATTGGAAGACTAAACATAGTTAAGATGTGAGTTCTGCTCAAATTGATTTATTGATTCAATGCAATACCAATTAAAATTCCAACAATTTACTTTGCAGAAATAGAAAAACCAATAGACAAATTTATTTTGAAAGGCAGCGTGCCCTGAATAGCTAAAAATATGTTGAGAAAGAGAAATGAAGGGGGAGGTCTCACACTACATGACTTTAAAGCATATTATGGAGCTGCAGTGCTCAAAATAGCATGGTGCTGGCATAAAGACAGATATGCTAACCCATGAAATCAAGTTGAGTGCTCAAGTAATAGACCCTCTCATCTATGGACAATTGATATTTGATAAGGTGTTCAAGCCAACCCATCTGGGACAGAGCAGCCTTTTCAATAATGGTACTTGCAGAACCAGATAGCCACATGTAAAAGAATGAAAGAGGATCCATATTTCACACCTAATAAAAAATTAACAAAAAGTGGATCAAAGACCTAAACAGCTAAGACTTCTTTTAGAAGAAAATGTAGGGAAATATGAATATTGTAATAAGAGGTGGTTTCCTAGAACATAGTTACAAAACACAAAAATTGAAAAAGGAAATAGATAAATTGGAACTCTTCAAAACTAAAGACTTTTGTGCATCAAAGAACTTTTCCGTGGAAAGTAAAAAGGCAGCCTACACAATGGGAGACAATATTTGGAAGGCTTACATAGGATACTGTTTTAGTTTGTCGAATATACAAAGACATTCTTCAATTCAACAACAGAAAGGCAAAAAACTGAATTAAAAATGGGCAAACAAATGAAAAGACACTCCTCAGAAGAGGAAATACAAATGGGTATGAGACGCATGAAAAGATGTCCAATTTCACTGGCTATTAGGGAAATGGAAATCAAAACCACAATGAGATATCTGACAACCACTAGAATGGCCATTAACAACAACAAAAAAGCAACAAGTACTGTAGTGGATGTGGAGAAAGAGGCTTATTAATTCACTGTTGGTGAGAATGTAAAATGGTACAACTGCTATGGAAGGCAGTTTTGGTGGTTCTTCAAGAAGCTAAGTATAGAATTTCCATATGATCCAGCAATCCCATTTCTAGATATATATTCAGAGGAACTGAAGGTAAGGATACAAATGGAAATTTGCACACTGATGTTTATAGATGCATTATTTCTATTGCCAAGAGATAGAAACAGCCCAAATGTCCTTTAACAGATGAGTGGCTAAACAAGCTGTGGTATATACATAGATGGAATATTATGCAACTACAAAACAGAATAAAGTAATGAAACATGTAATGATGTGGATGAACTTTGGAGACATTATGTTGAGTGAAATTATATAGAAACAAAAGAATAAATAATGTATGGTCTCAGTAATATAAACTAAAATTAATGAGTAAACTTTTAGAGTTGAAGTTAAGAACACCAGTGATCAGAAGATAGAACTAGGGTAGAATTTTGGCATTTGCTACTGAAGTAATATAGATTGTGCAACAGGACTGACTATAAAAATTCATAAGTGGATAGCATAATACTACCTGACTGTAACACAATAATATAAGTACCCTAAACGAAGCTGAATGTGAGTATGATTGAGGGAGAAAGTCTGGGAACAGATACGCTTTCACAAGGAAAAACATAAGATAAAGACTGAGCTGGCAAACCTTAGGAATGCCTAGAGTGGACAATAATGGTGATTAAATGAACAAAGAAAAATGATTTTGCATGAGGGAAAAGGAATTGATGCCAAAATTTCAAGCTGTTAAAAATGGATGGTATACAGGAAAAAGTGCAATCAATGGAAGCTAGAGTATATAGTCAACAGTAATATTGTAATGTGCTTCCACTGAATGTAACAAAGACATTTTGCCAAAACTGAATGCAAATAGGCAGGGGGCACCAGAGGAGGGATATGGATTTTTTTGTGGAAGAAAAAGAAATGTCTTCATATAGATTATGGTGGTGAAGGCATGTCTATATACTTAGGTTGGATTGTATGATGTGTGAATAAAACTGTTTAAAAATGAACAGAGAGAAACAAGTGGTAGAGGAAATATGGAGAAAGAGATGCACCTACTTACTTTTTGTATGGAAACTAAGAGGTACAGCCCCTTGGAGTTCAGTGTGGTGGTTCCACAGGGAGCTAGGGGTGGGGTTGCCATATGATCCTGAAACCACATTGCTCAGTATAAACCTGAAGGAACTGAGTGTTGGGACACGAATGGACATTTGCACACTCATGTTTATCATGGCAGTGTTCATGACTCACAATGTATTGGGGTGGCCTAAGAGTATAGCAATTGAAGAATGAAAGGAGGAACTCCAGTGTATACATGCAATTTTCTGCTGAGGGGCCAAAAGAAGAAATGAAGTTGTTAGACATGCGACTAGGTAAATGAAATTTAAGGGCTGTTTGTTGGATGAAATGTAAGAAACAAAGAGACAAATATTATCATGCCTCATTTATATGGACTAATTATAATATAAAAACTCAGTGAACTGATGTCAAGAGCAAGGATTATGAGGCTGAGACTTATTGAAAAGGATCCCAGATTGTAAGCTTTTACAGTAGTCACCTATGTTCAGAAGTTGTAACTGTTATTTCTAAGTTCTGATATACTGAGCTATTTGTATGTGACCTGGTCATTCTCAGAAACTTTGGGTATTTATGTCACACCTGAAACTCAGAGTTAGAGCTCTGGAGCTATGAAAGTTAGCACTACTCCATACAGGAACAGTTTAAGTAGTTGAAAAAGGGACCAGACTTTGACTTGAGTTATGAAGGAAGTTGATCTGGATAGGACTAATGTAGATCAGAATACAGGGGAAAGGAAGATAGCATTCATATTTTAAAACTTCAACTTCCATATAAGACCAAAGAGAGAGATGTTTATTTGGTGCAAAACTTATATTTTGGGTAGTGCATTGCCTAATTTAACTTGCATGGTCAGTTTAGTTGGACACCATAAGTACATGGAATCTTAATCAGGGCATGAGATTTTGTTGTTTTTTAATAGGTTAATGTGATGCCCTGATATATACCAGAGTAATTTGGGCAGTGAATAAAGAAGTATTTGCGATGTCCCCATGGGGAACTGGGGAAAAGGGAGGAAATATTCAGCTTCCCAATTTGGAGAATTTCTCATATTCTCACAAGCAGTAGGGACAACAGAATTAATATGCTGAGCCCTCAATCTTGGGCTTCATGCATAGGAAACTACTTATTCCTGCAAAGGAGAGGCTATACCTACTTAAATTATATTCACACCAGGGAGCCTCTTTTGTTGCTCAGATGTGGCCTCTCTCTCTAAGCCAACTCACTGCCCTACCTCCTATGTGGGACATGACTCCCAGATGTGTAAATCTTCCTGGAAATATGGGGTAGAAATTCTAGGATTCACTGGGACCCAGCATCAAGGGATTGAGAAAGCCTTCTTGACAGAAAGTTGGAAAAGAGAAATTAGCCAGAATAAAGTTTCAATGGCTGGGAGATTTCAAACGGTGTTGAGAGGTTATCCTGGATATTATTCTTATGCATTATATTGATAACCTTTTTATTTTATGATGTATGGGATTGGCTGGATGGAAGTACCTGAAACTGTTGAGTTGTGTTCCAGTAGCCTTGATTCTTGAGGATGATTGTATAAATATATAAAGAGATTGTGTGAGTATGAATACCTTGTGTCTGATGCCCCTTTGATCCATGGTATAAACAGATGAGTAAAAATTGTGGATAAAATAAATAAATAATTATTGAGATACAGAGTAAAATAAATTGTGTAGCTAGAAATTCTAGTGGTCAGTGAGAGGGAAGGGTAAAGGGTATGGGATGTACTAGGTTGTGTTTTTTTTTCTTTTTCTGAAGTGATGCAAATATTCTAGAAAATGACCATAGTGATGACTATATAACTATATGATGATTTTGTGAGCCATTGATTGTACACCATGTATGGACTGTGTGTGTGTGAAGATTTGTCAGTAAAATATTTTTAAAAAGGACAAACACTGACAGTGTTGGCAGGGATGTGGAGAAATTGAATCACTCATACATTGTGAGTGGAGTTTTAAAATGGTGAAGATGTATTGAAAACATTATAGCAGTTCCTCAAAATATTAAACATAGAATTAACACATACTCAACATGTTGAGAATCATACTGATTTACAGAGTCAATGCATTCCTAACCAAAATTCCAACAGCTTACTTGACAGAAATGGGAAAAATAATTATCAAATATATTTGGGAGAGTAATTGGTCTTAAATCACCAATATCTTGAAAAAGAAAGACACAGTTAGTGGACGTATATTATCTGCCTTTAAAGCATACTATAAAGTTGCATTTATTAAAATAGCACGATACTGGCACAAGAATATATATATATCAATGGAATGGAAGTGAGAGTTGAGACATAGACCATCACATCTATGGCCACTTGATAATTAACAAGACTCCAATTCCTTCAATTAAGAAAGAATAATCTGTTCAACAAATTGTGCTGGGTGAACTGGATATCCACATGCAAAAGAATAATAAAGGTTCCCTTTCTCACACCATATATAAAAATTAACTGAAAATGGATCAAAGATCCAACTATAAAAACTAGGACAATAAAACTCTTAGAAGAAAATATAAGAAAGTGTCCTCAAGCTCTTGTGATAGGCTATTGTTTTGTAGACTTACAATAAAAGTGCAATCACCAAAAAAGTAGAAAAAGTGAATCTCCTCAAAATTAAAAACTTTTGTGCATGAAAGAATTTTGCTGTGAAAATGAAAAGACAACCTACTCACTGGAAGAAAATATTTTGAATCCACATACCCACTAAAAGTTTACTATCATAATATATTTTAAAAATCCTTCAACTCAAAAAATGAAAACAAACAAACAAACCAATTACAAATGAGCATAAGATTTGACTACCCTTTCTCCAAAGAGGAAATACAAATGGTTAAAAAGCACATAATAAGATGCTCAACATCACTAGCTATCACTGAAATGCAAATCAAAACCACAATGAGATATCACTTCATACCTACTAGAATGTCCAGTATTTGAAAAACACAAAACTCCAAGTTTTGGAGTAGATGTGGAGAAATAGGAACACTCGTTCTTTGCTGATGGGAACACAAATGGTGCACCTACTAAGCAAGACAGTTTGGCAGTTTGTCAAGAGGTTAAGTATAGAATTAATGTATTATCCAACAATCCCTCTAACTAGGTATACTTCCAGAAGTACTGAAAGCAGAAACTCAAACAAATATTTTCATGCAAATGTTCATAGTATGATTATTAGCATTTACCAAAAGATGGAAGCAACCCAATTGTCCATCAACTGATAAACCAAATGTGGTAAATACATATAATGGATGTGGCACTTAGGTTCAGGTGTTAACTTGGCTAGGTGAAGGTGCCTAGTTCTATTGCTATGGACATGAGCCAATGGCATGTGAAGCTCATCTGTTGCTGCTTACATCTGCAGTCAGCTAGGAGGCATGGCTGCTGTAATGAATGATGTTTGATCTAATTGGCTGGATGCATACCTCATCTCAGCACTCACAGCTCAGCCTGGGCTTTTGGAGATGCAGAAAGGAATCAACCCAGGGAAAATTGTTTGAACCCAGAGGCCTAGAGAGAGGGCCAGCAGAAATTGCCCTGTGCTTTCCCACGTAAGAAAGAACCTTGGTAGAAAATTAGCTGTCTTTCCTCTGAAGAACTATATGTTTTTAATTTAAAAAAACCCTTTATTGAAAATCAATCCATCTCTGCTGTGCTGCATTCTGACAGCTTTGGTGGACTAAAACAATGAAATATTATTTAACTGTAAAAAGGATGCCCTAATGCATGTCAAAACACGTGTGAATCTTGAGGATATTATGTCAAGTGAAATAAGCTGGACACAAAAGGACAAGCATTGTAAAATTTCATTGTTATGAACAAAGTGAAATTGGCAAACTCGAGCAGTTATAGTCTAGAATATAGAGAGAAGATAGATTGGGGCTATGGAAAGGAGATGATGCTTAATTTGAACAGATTTCTAAATGGGCTGATGGTGAATATTTAAAAATGGATAGTGGTGATGATAGTAAATTATTGTGAGAATAGTTAACAGCATTGAAAAAAGATGAATGTGGTTAAAAGGGAATCTTTAGGTTGTATTTGTTACTAAATACGTGTTTGAATCTAGAACTTTGATCCTGTGGGTGTGAATCCATATGTAAGAAAGGCTTTGAAGATGGCATTATTAGTTAAGTTATGGCTAAACTAAAGAGGGCAGGCCTTAATCTTAAATGGCTGAAGTCCTTAGAAGCACAGGTAATTGGACACAGAAGTAGTAGACAAAAATCAGAAGAAGTGAGAGAATCAGGTATATTGGCAAGTGACAGGAAGAGATGCAAGCCAGGGACTCCAAGGATTGCTGAAAGCCAAGGCAAGAATTATACAGACTCTGAGAAAGCCTGGCCTTTCTGAGACTTTAATTTTGCACTTATAGTCTCCAAAAGTGTCAGAAAATAAATTCCTTTTATGTAAGCAAAAAAAAAAACTGTAATGAATTGCTGATACCAGCTGCAATATTTGTGAACCTTAAACATTTTTCCTATGTGTAAGATGGCATTACAAAAGACCAATAATACATTATTCTAATCATAAGAGATGGCATAAATAGATAATTCTATAGAGACTAATCAATTGGTGCTTGCTAATGGCAAGAATGGATGTGGAATTGAATGGGAGTAGCTGCTAATTTGTATTTGATTTCTTATTGGTGCAATGAAAATGTCCTAAAGTTAGATTTCGTGATAGTTGAGCAACTCTCTGATTATACCAAAAATAAATGAATTGTACATTTTAAGTGAATGAATTTTATGGTATGTGAATTATATCTCAAAAATTCTGTTTTTAAGTCATTACTGAAATCTATTGTTGATATAATTTTTGCGGTGCCCAATGAACAAATAGAGTCCTAATTTTGGGTATAGGATATACAGCAACCATTATTATAGAATTCAGTAATCTGAGATGCATACAGAATTTATTGCACTGTCTAGTTAGAAACAAGAACATGGGAGATTAGAATTCTGAGAAGTTTGTTTAATTAAACATTTTTTTTTCAGACAGCTGATCTGCTGGCACCCTGCTCACTGAAATAAACTGACCATATGCTCTCTGCTTAATATGCCAAACCATCAGGAAGAGAGATAGATGCCTATTATGGCCTACATGGGTCTCATCACCTGAAGGGTAACAAGAACATAACAATGCCTGCCACCAGTAAGATCAGTTCTAGGATCTCAAATAACTCCAAGATTTTCATGTCTCAGGATCACCATCAAAAGTATGATTCACAGAAGTACTGAAGGAGATATGTTTACTCAAATAGAATAGACACAGAGAAGGCCAGCTTCACTAGTTGGCATTGGTCATCCATATCCTGTAGGTACCAATCCTGTTGCAGTGAGAAGATCTGATCTGAGTACACCCCTCTTGTGTCATGGTGGTAGGACCCCACTCCATCCCCATTAGAAGCAAATATATGAGTAGGTGTAATCCAAATGCCATTAAATTGATATTCTTCAGCTAGAAAGTCATCAGTGAATATTGATGTATATTCAGGACAAAAGGGGAAGAAACATGCTAAGAGTTGTGTTTTATCTCTAGGCACTCCTTAGAAGGAAACTGGCCCACATTCATCAATCCTCCTAGGATCCAGTCTTGAAAATGGGGTTTATCAGTGTGTCACAGGTAAATATGGTATGCTTCCCTTGGGCCATCCCCTTCTACAATTTTAGTATCTTATTTATTACTTGTGTGATTTTACCTAAAATCTTTCCATTCACTCTGGAATTGGAATCCTAATTAGATTTTCATCCCTTTTATATAGACAGTCAAATTGATTCTTCCTATTCTCAAAGAACTGTATCTGTGATCTCTCAGCAGTAACATAACTTCTTCTTATGTTTTCTGGAAAGTGTCTCAGGACACCTTCCATATTTCAGGAGTTACTCTCTTCAGAAATGAAAGAAACAAAACTTAATATTTCTTTGTCATTTGTCTCTGCATTTCTCCAACAGTCTAAGTTTGTGATGATATCTAGAACTAGATTTTTTTATGTTTCTTATGTGTCTGAAATTTGGTCCTTGGAATCCAAGTAATTTTTTTAAAGTAGAATCCTGTGCTGTACACCAGACCCACTTAATCAGCATCTGTATTGGTTCAGCTGCATATTCAAAAGTTTTAATTATTTATTTTATTAGTAAAGTTACAGATTTATAGAAAAATCATGCAGAAATACAGAAGTCCATAAACCAACCTCAGAATATTAAAATTTTGCATTAGTGGGGTACCTTTGTTTCAACTGATGAAAGAATATTGTTATAATTTGATTATTAACTATAGTTCATATTTTATCTTAGGGTTCACTTTCTGCATTGTACAGCACTATGGGTTTGTCTTAAATTTTTATTCTAACACTTGCATAATGTAAATTTTCACCTTTTAACCACATTCACATTTATTATTCATGTGAATACCATTATCATTACCAAAACACTTCCATCAAAATTAAACATAGGGGGTGCAAGGGTAACTCAGTGATAGAATTCTCACCTGCAATGGGGGAGACCCAGGTTCAAGTCACAGTCCATGCACTTCCCAAAAATGAACAAACAAAAAAACAAACAAACAAAAAACAAAACAAACAAAAATTCAACAATGGTGCTGCAATAATGGGATAGTCACATGGAAAAATAATGAAATGTGACCCCCACCCTAGAGCATACAAAAAAAAAGCTAAACAGAAACTTTATATCAATTAAGCATTAACTCCCCATTCCCTGTGCTACCCCTGGCCCCTGGTAACCAATATTCTAGCTCCAATGTTGTGAACTTGTGTATTTTAATTATTTCATTATCAATGAGATTATAAATTTTTTTTCTTTTTTGTCTGGCATATTTCACTCAACATGATATCCTCAAGGTTCATCCATATTGTTGAATGTATCAAAATTTCATTCCCTTTCTTTGATGAACAATATTCCATTATATTATGTGTATTCTACATTTTGTTTATCTGTTCATTTGTTGATGGACACTTACATTACCTCCATCTTTTTTCAACTGTGAATAAAGTCACTGAACATCCATATGGAAATATCTGTAAAAGAGTCTGCTTTCAATTCACTTGGGTATAAACCTAGAAGTGGGATTGCTGAATCATAACGTAATTCTGTACTTAAATTTCTGAGGAAACACAACTTTTTCCCAAAGAGTCCTTACCATTTATGTTCCTACCAATAAGGAACTAATGTTCCTATTTCTTCAGGTTCTTTCCAACACTTGATATAGTCTGTATTTAAAACATTAGCCATACTATTGGATGTGAAAAAGTATGTCAAGGTTCTGATTTCCATTTCCCCATTGGCTAATGATGTTAAACATTTTTCATTTTCTGTCTTGTCATTTGTTTACTTTCCTTGGAAAAATGGCTGTTCAAGTGTGTGGCCTAATGTCGGGCCTGGAAAAATTGCTCATTGTAAATAACCTGCTAAGTTGGTTGCCTTAAGTGCATCCAGGTCTGAAGTTCTGCAGAAGCATGATACAGAATAGTTTATGTAACCATGATTCAGCACCTGTTATATAACCAATGATGTAACTTA
Source organism: Myrmecophaga tridactyla (assembly GCA_004026745.1). Classification (NCBI taxonomy): domain Eukaryota; kingdom Metazoa; phylum Chordata; class Mammalia; order Pilosa; family Myrmecophagidae; genus Myrmecophaga; species Myrmecophaga tridactyla. The sequence continues at coordinate 34,133 of PVIY010000277.1, read as the reverse complement.
CATGTGTCCAATCATATATCCCATGATGTCATTTGTTGGTGAAAAGCCACTTTTGCGTAGTGTGATACATAAGGGACAACTGCTCTGTAAACATCAGACTGGAGGGGAATGATTAAAGATGACCACTTTACCAGTGACTCCTCATGCTTTCTTTCAATTTGCTACCAGACCAGAGCTGCCACTATTTAAGCAGGGACTTGACATTTGGCATAATCAGCAGGATATAGTGAGTAGCCCCTCTGCCATGGAGGAAGCCAGACCAGAGAGGATGTGGCCATCCACAAGCTTTTGGTCTTTCATAGTGGCTGTTTTGCTGCATTGGTCTGCTCAGTACACTTGAGATCATGTGAATTCCTCTGCATGTGGGAGTGACAAGGCTTTAAAGGACTTTAAAGCTTGCATCTAGGTTCCCCAGCATAGTATAATGGGGAAGCTGTCTTGGTTTTATTTTAATCATGGTATGAGAACAGCATAAGGAAGCTTTATCAGCACAAGCAGAGGTCTGGCGGCTGCAGCAGAAGCAAAATAAACTGGAAGCCCAGGTCTGAGCCCTAGAAGAGGAAGTAGCAACACCAGGGCCACTTGAAATGGAGGGAGTCAGGAGTGAGTCAGTGCCAGCCCAGGCATGTATCCCTCCCTTTCTCCATGCCCTTCCCATAGTGAAAGAACAGGTCAAGCATGCCTTGGCTGTAGGGGGTGGACTGGTGAGACCACACAGATCCGCTGACAGATGACATACATGGCATATACTCCAGAGGGACTCCAAGATCTTGTGAAACAGATATGGCAAAACCTGGCAAAATACTTCTGGCATGACTGTTGCACCTGTGAGACAATGGGGCTGACAGTCTGGGACTCTCAGAAAGCAAAACAGCACAGGTAGGGAATATGGAGGTGCATGAGTGGGATAGGGAAGTGCACCCAGTTAAACAAGGGGTGGGGCTGCCATCCTAATAAAGCCACCCTCTGAGTGGAAAGGGGCTGCCAAAGCTGGCAGACCCACCAAGGTATCACAGTTGTAAATGTGTGTGATTTAATAGCTGCAGGGGTGAATCCAGAGACAAATGATCAACAGCCCAATGAAGTATTACTGGTTTTGTGAAAAGAGTTGTCCCAGGAAGTGATTCACTAAGCTAAAGGGGGAAAAGGCAGTCTGAGCCCTGCCCCTTGCACTTATGTGACATTTTAACTCAAGCAGCGGGGTGACATGGACTTGATTGACTGACATGCTGACCAAGAAGCCCGGGTGAGGGGGAACTGGGGGACTGAAGGACATATGTAGAATTTTCAATATATTTCTCCCCCCACAATGGCAGTGTATCTTGACCCTAGTGGACATGGGGGCAGAATATCCATTGTTATATGGAAAGTTAGACTGGTTTAATGGCCCTCTGACTCATACTGATGGATATGGAGGGTATGTGGTCCATGTGAGACAAGGCACGTTATTGCTTGGCATTGGTCGTTTGCCCCTCTCGAGCCTATACAGTGTGAATCTCTGCTGTTCCTGAATATATATTAGGCATGGACATTTTGCAATTTTCGAAAGCCAGACAGCACATGGAGAATGACAGTTGATTATCGTGAGCTCAGTAAGGTCACTCCTCCCATACATGCTGCAGTACCATCAATTAACCCTTTCCTTGGGACAGTACCACTATGTGGTAAACTTGGCAAATGCATTTTTCTTCACTGACCTGGCTCCAGAGAGCCAGGACCAGTTTGCATTTACATGGGAAAGTTTGCATTCACATGGACCTTTGTGGTACTGTGAGAGGGATATCTATAATAGTACTACTGTTTGCCATGGGTTAGTGGCTTGGGACTTAGCCACCTGGCAACATAAGGTTATAATGTTTTTATATCAATATATAGATAATATTATGTTAACCTCTGATTCTCTTACAGATCAAGAGGGAGCCATGAGTGACCTGCGCCAAGCACTGTATACCTGGGGATGCGCAATCAATGAGATCAAGGTCCAAGGGCCTGGATTGTCTGTCAAGTTCTTGGGAGTTGACTGGTTGGATGATACCAAAGTAAATGCCAAAGCCATGATAGATAAGATCCAAACATATTTGAAACCAACCACTGTAAAACAACTACAAGCTTTTGTAGGCCTTTTGGAGTACTGAAGAGTACTTTCCCCCATTTAGCTCTAGTCTTGCATCCTTTGTTTGCCTTAATTAAAAGAGGTTCCCATTGGAATTGGGAGGGATAACCAGGAACACTCTTTTGCAGTAGAAAAAAGGCAGTAGCACAGGCCCAGGTGCTACAGATGATGGATAAGGTGGTCTCTTTCTTCCTAGATGTGACAGCCTATGAAGTAGGCTTTGGTTGGGGACCCTGGTAGTACCAGGGCAGATGCACAGCCCACCTAGGATTTTGGCCTCAGTTATGGAAAGGAGCAGAGGTAAAATGCTCCACCATTGAGCAGAAAGTAGATACTGCTTATGCTGCTCTGCAATCAAGTGAGTCCATTTGTTTTAGCTTTCTAGCTGCCAGAATGCAACATACCAGGAACGGAATGGCTTTTTAAAAGGGGAATTTAATAAATTGCTAGTTTACAGTTCTAAGGCTGAAAGAATATCCCAATTAAAGCAAGTCTATAGAAATGTCCAATCTAAGGCATCCAGGGAAAGATACCTTGATTCAAGAAGGCCGATGAAGTTCAGATTTCTCTCTTAAGTGGAAAGGCATGTGCCAAACATGGTCAGGGTTTCTCTCTCATCTGGAAAAGCATGTGGTGAACAGTGTGCCATGTGCCAGATTTCTCTCCTGGCTCCCTTTCATGAAGCTCCCCAGGAAGCATTTTCCTTCTTCATTTCCAAAAAACACTGGTTGGTGGACTCTGCTTCTTGTGGCTATGTCATTCTCTGCTCTCCCAGAATCTCCCCTTTCTCCAAAATGTTTCATGTCTTATAAGTTTCCAGTAAACTAATCAAAACCCACTTGGAATGAGTGGAGACACGTGTCCACCTAATCATTCTTGATTGAGTCACATCTCCAGGGAGATAATCTCATTAAAGTTTCAAACATGCAGTGCTGAATAAGGATTAGAAGAAATAGCTGCCTTTACAAAATGAGATCAGGATTAAAACATGACCTTTCTAGGATACATACATTCTTTTAAACTTGCACACCATTACAGGCCTGTAATGGAAGAACAACAGAAATTTTAAGTGATAGAGGCACCCCCCCATTGGATGGCAGTAGGTTTATGGTCCAAGATTGGGCCAAAAGTTTGGATATACAGTGGACACAGCATGTCCCACTGCAAGTTGCAGGAATGACTAAAACATATCCTGAAAAAAAAACCCTCTAGATTTTAGCCCCAGAGGAGCTGACATTGAAGGGGTGGTCTAACCCAGTTGGCTACTGCTGTTCATTTACTAAATGAATAGCCTTGGTGCATAGACTACTCCCCCTTAGGTTTAGGAATAAGGGGATGAGCCTTGATATTGCACATGCAAGTGGAAAGAAATGATCTGTTGAAAAGACCCAGTGGGTGGGAAGGAGGGTTACTATTCCCTGCCTCCTGTGTTTTGCAACCAGGGACAATGGCTAAATTGACCTGGCCATGGAAAATATTGACCAAAACCTCTTCCTAGTTGATATGTCTTTTGCCTTGGGGAGACAGTGTCACCCTAGGTTTTCAGGTACAAACTTGGATACTGTGGTGGCCAGCTCCTGTATACGTGTTGTTACCCTGATAATGGGAAAGGCTCTCCTCTGTGAGGAACATATGCCCTACATTTTTGGCCTGTAACTCTTATGCCTGTGGAACTTCATCCTGATCATGCCTTTGTAGTGTGAGGGGATGTAGTTTGGTATTCTCACTGAAGAAAGAACCCCCCTGGCCACCACTATTCTCTTGCAGAATGAGCAAGTGACTTGTATTCTCCATGGGGGAATGGATTTCCCCCCCCCATAGTTTCTAAAGCTTTATTATTTCTCTGACCAGGCTGATTGAGGCTAAGAGCCTGGCAGCATGGACACACACCTATGCTAAAGTCTGCAACATCTCTTGTTGCTGGCTGTGTACTGAGTTTCCAGCAGATATAGCTGAAGGGCTTCCATGGCAGATAGTGCCAGCCACTTGAACAAAACTGGACATGGCTAGAACAAGATAATCCAGTTCTCTAACTTAGGTGAGCAGCTGACATTTTGCCATCGGGACATGGACCATCTCCCCCCCCACCACCTCTTTTGGGTATGCCATTGAAAATAATTCGTGATAGCTTATGGCTAAACATGTGGATTTAAGAAAGTACTATGGTGGATTGAACAACATTGAGGAGAACCTCAGTGTACAGCAGGGTTGGCTCCCAAGTCTTTTTGTAATAAGACCATAATATCTACAGTTCCCAAACAGTGTTGGGATGGCTACCCATATGTAGGATCAAGCCAATTGGTTGGTTCCCTAAGGGTTATATATGGGTTTGTGGATGATATGCACAGACCTGCTTACCTGCTAATTGGACAGGGTGATGCACATGAGGATGACCCTATATAGAAGGTTGAATTTTCACATCTGTCCCAGAAACACCTCATAACTGGTATATGGTATATCACTGTTGGCACTGTGAAAAATGAGCTGCCTGGTAGTTTTATCCTCTGGCCATATTTCTTCCAGGAGCTGGAGCCATTAAAGTAGAAATAAAAATTTATGCTTTAGCAGAGCACACTGCCCATGCTTTTAATCAACGATGAATGAAACTACCCAGATGAGAAGGACTGTTTGAAAAACAGAATGGCTTTAGATCTCTTGACAGCTGCACAAGGGAAAACCTGTGCAATGTCACATGTGGAATGTTGTGTGTATGTTTCTGAATATTAAGATTTTGTTGAAGGTGCCTTACATGAAAAGGATGTGGAAGTACAAGCCATTCATTCCCTCTCACAGGATCCTTTATGGTCCTGATGGAACTCTATGGCAGAGACTTGGTGTTGGGTAATAATAACCTTACCATGCCTGTCTAGATTTCTAGTAATATTTTTTGCTCATTTTATTGTTCTTGTAGCCTATGGATCCAAGGAGCAGCCTTGTGTGATAAGGCATCCCCTAGAAAGCAGGCTGTTTAAGGGGTGATTCTGGGGCCTGGAAAATTGCTCATTATAAACAGCCTGCTAAGATGATCACCATAAGTGCATCCAGGTCTGAAGCTCTGGGGAAGCATGATACAGCATAGATTATGTAACCATGATGCAGCATAATTTATGTAACCACTGAAGCATCCAATCATACATCTCATGAATGATGTCACCTGTTGATAAAATGCCATTTTTGTTTAGTTTAATATATAAAGTACTACTCCTCTGTAAGCATTGGAGCAGAGGAAAATGTTTAAAGATGACCATTCCACCAGCGGCTCCTCATGCTTTCTTTAAATTCACTACCAGACCAGAACAACTGCTCCTTAAGCTGGGACCTGGAATCTAATTATAAATTGAGAAATTTACTGTTTTGTTCTTGAGCTAGGATTTCTTTATGTACTCCAAATGCAAAACCTTTATTGGATATGTGATATCCAAACATTTTCTTACATTCCATAGTCTGTCTTTTTACATTCATGCTGACGTCTTTCAATGCACAAAAGTTTTACACTTGAATGAAATCCCATTCACCTATTTTTCCCTCCTGTTGCTCATGATTTTGTTGTAAATTCTAAGAAATCATTGTTGAACACAAGCAATGGAAAATGCTTCCATAAGTTTTCCTCTAGAAGCTTTATAGTCTCATTCTTGTATTTAGAAGTTTGATATATTTTGAGGTAATTTTTGTATATGACATGAAGAATGGGTCCACTTTCATTCTTTTCCATATTGATATGCAAAGTTATCTTAGCAACATTTGTTGAAGGGACTATTCTTTCCCCACTGAATAGATTTGGCACCCTTGTCAAAAATCAATAGGCATATACGTGAGGGTTATTTCTGAACTCTTCATTTCAATTTCATATATCTATATGTCTATCATGCAATTCATGTGCTGCTTTTCTTACTGTAGCTTTGTAAAAAATTTATATTATGACAGTGTGAATCCTCCCACTTTGTTATTCTGTTCTAAGTTGACTTTCACTATTTGGGACCTCTTACAATTCTTATAAATTTGATAATTAGCTCCTACATTCCTGCAGAGAATACTGTTGTAATTTTCATTGGGATTGCATTGAATCTATAAATTGCTTTGGGTAGAATTGACATCTTAACAATATTTAGTCTTCCAGTCCATGAACATGGAATGTCCTTTGATGTATTTAGCTCTGATTTATTTTAGCAATGTTTTACAGTTTTCCATTTACAAATTCTTTATATGTTTGGAGTAATGGTTAAGTTCTTGTGTCAATTTGGCCAGGCTATGGTGCCCAGTAGTTTGAATAAGCAAGCACTGGCTTGTTGTTACTGTGAGGATATTTCCTGGACTTAAGTAAACAATAAGTTGAGTGCATCTGTGGATGATTAGATCTTCAATAAACTGAAGAGATTACCACAAACAATGAGAGAAGTCTCATTCAATCAGTTGAAGCTGAGAATGACTAAAATGAGAAGTGATGATTTCAGCTGTTAGAAGAGAAAACTATACCTTTACTTCAGTCAGCCAACTTTTCCTGGGGAATTAAAAAAAATATATATTGAAGGTACAAGCTTGCAGATTGTCCTATCGAATTTGGGCTTGTCCATCCCCAAAGTTGTTTGAGTGAACCCTGACTAATACAGCTTTGGTAATAGGAGTGGTTATTGAGAAACAAAGTCTTAGAGATGAGATTTCTTAATTTGTTCTAGAGGTTTTGGAATTGATTCTCAACTTTGATAAAATTCAGAAGCACTAAAGACTCTTTTTCCAACATCAAGATGGCACTGATAGTCCATAGTAGGAGTGGGCCACAGAAATATGCAAAATATCACCACTGAATATGGTTACTCAAATGCTTGTAAGAGGCAAGTCTCTGGGTGAAAGTCTCTTTGACACCTTAACAGAGTTTTGTGGAGTTAAAAGATATGATGGAAAGGAGTCTTGGGAATATGGAAACATAGGGAGCTCTAGGATTTTGTCCATGCTCCAAGGCAGCTAGGAAATAGCCAGAAACTGTCTGAAACAACTGTTGGGAGATCCAGAGACCAGATGCACATCATATATCAGCCAGGAATGAGTGGAAGAATGAGACTGATCAATCATAGTGAAAAGTTGTGAGCAAATCTTTTCATACTGTGAAGGCTAGTGCCCATCCCCCACTGACACAGCAGGCTACTAGGGAGTCAGGCCCTGGCAGGAATAAAAGACCTCTCTCTTAGGAACAGGGGGAGGTGGACTCAGCCAGGCACCAATTGTGGCTTTTGATTAATGAAGTTGGATTTGTGGATACCATATCTAAATACAGCTAAATTTATGATGCAACCAAGATATTAAAAAAAAACTGATAATATACCCCAGACAAAAATACATCTGAATAGATCTACTCCAAGACTCTTTCTAATCAGATCATTGAAGGCTAAATACAAAGAGAGACTTCTGACAGAAGTAAGAAGAAAATGATCCATCACATATAAGGGAAGCTTGGCAAGACTAAGTGTGGATTTCTCAGCTGAAACCATGGAGGCAAGAAGACAGTGCTATTATATATTTAAGATACAAAAAGAGAAAAACTGCCAGTCAAGAATTCTATATCTGGAAAAATTGTCCTTCAAAATTAGGAAAAATTTAAAATGTTCACAGATAATTGTAACAAAGGCGTTAAAGCTAAATGTCAATAATAGGTGGATTTAAAGCGTACGATATATTTTGGGGAGGGCAGAAATAAGAATGTTCTCTTATTGACTGTGGTGGTGAATGCATAATTATGTGGTTATACTAAGAGCCATTGATTGAACACTTAGGATGGATTGTATAATGTGTGAGTAAAACCATTTAAATAATGAAAAAAAATAAAATGATGTTGGCTGGTTGTTGTTAAGTATGCTGGATAGAGTTGTAAAAGAAATGGGTGAGCGTGAGGCTTCAAATTCTCAGCTGTAGTGCTGCATGAAGTATGCAAAATTTTCTATGTGTGTCCTGAAATAAAATCTTATTTCATTTGGCCACAGATGAGTTTGTGAAAACCAGACCCAGAGTCTCAATTTTGGAGTGGCTGAATTACAGCTTAAATTAAATTCCCAACTTTGCATGGTGACTAATGTTAAAATGAGAGCATTAATTGAAAAAGAATGGGATCCTGAAATTCAAAATGAGGATTTATGGCTTGATAATGATGGCAGTAGGGTTATTGAAACCCTAAATTAGCTGAATCTTTGCTCAATAAGCCTGTAATGCTCTGCCCCAAGGGATGAGCCACCCAACCTCCAGTCTGCCCTGAAGAACCATCCTGGAGATCTCCTGCCTGCCTTGAGTAATCTGCCATCCACTCTCCACATGAAGACTTTAACCTTACTGTGCCTGTTAAAGCTGTAACCACATTCACTGAGGAAATAATGCTCACTCCTCTGTCTGAACAGATTAATACAATTCCACAAGAAGAAACTGTCATAAAAAACTCTGAGGTAGTTGGATTGCAAGACACTTTTCATTCTTCTTGTGACCCACCCCCAAAAGTCCTCTTTACTTCCAGTCTTATAATTAGACTGAAGTCCCAACAGGCCTCAAAAGGTGAGGTAGAATGTATGAGCCATAAGGAGGTGTACTATACTAAAAAAGAACTGCATGATTTTTTTTTCCAATTTATATAGACAGAAATCAGGGGACTGCTGTGGGAATGAATATTAAGGGTATGGGGAAATGAGGAGAGTAATAGAAAGGTACATCAGACTGAATTTATAGATATAAGCAGAGAATCTGGATTCAGTCTTGAGGGTTGAGGGGTTATAAAAAGTTCCCACAGTTTGTTGAGGGTTAGCTGAAGCATGGATCCAAAGGTGATCGATATTTCCTAAAGTCAAAATACTAGAAATTCCCTGGTATATTGTAGATGAGGGGATCCAAAGGTCCAGAAAGATTGGAATGTTAGAGTGAATGTATCATTTAAGACCTGCACAGATATGTCTTGAATGTCCAAAGTACACACCATTCACCAGGACTGTGAGGAATTAATTTGTGAGAGCAACTCCTCTGAGATTGAAGAGCTCTGTGATTTCTCTACTCTGTAGGTCAGATATTACAGTGGAACTGCTGTCACTCAATTTGGATCCTTAAATACAGTGGGGATGATTAGATCCTGGGTTAGTAGAAGCCAGGTGTCAGTACTTACTCACCAAAGACAAGTTGAACATGGCTACCATAACAGATATCAGACTCAAAGCAGTAATGAAAATAGTCTGACTCCCAGAGAACTATAGCATTGGCTAGCAGATCATGGGGTAAATAAAAGTAAAATAGACGCATGGCATACAAAATTCTTAAATGATCTGTGTAAGGAGAAGAATTCTTGGTCATGTGAAGAAAAGTCTAATTCGAATTAGAAAAGCAGAAAGCCAGGTCCCTGTAGTCAATCCCCAGAATTGAGACAGTTCACAGACCCAAAGCCGCATTCATGAAGGGAAGGCTGGGTTCCCTTGAGGATGGATGCTGATACACTGCCAAAAAATTAAACTGTTAGTTTTCTTCCCAGACTTCCCCAAAGAGACCTATGACCTTTTACCAGGGTAACATACACCAGGGAAAAGGAAATGATCAGGCATATTGAGGATTATTAGACACTGGCTTGAATTGACATTAATTTCAGAAGATTTAAAACATCACTCACAGGTAAGAGCATAAAACTTTTTATCAAAAAGAAAGTAATTATCTGCATTGGATGGCAAAACTGTGTCCTCACATCCTAAGGGTGTGCATTGTGAGTCTTATAAAGGAGTCACCAGAGAAGTAGGGCTTATGAAGTTAAGGTGATGAATGGAATTTAGCTCAAGTTCATCTCACAGTGGGTCCAGTGGGTCCCTGGAAGACTTCATTCCTTCCTACAGCTGAATAATTCTCTAACATATGTATACACCACAATTTGCCCATGCACTCACCAGTAGATGGACATTTGTACCACCCCCATCCATTGGCTATCATGAACAATGCCACCATAAATATTGGTGTGCAAGTGTCTATTCACAAAACATTGAAATGTCTATTCAATGTAACATCATATTATTTGAGGGATTGCAGACATTAGTGCCACCACCAAGGACCTGATGGACACAAAAGTGTGATTCCCACAGTGTCCCAATTCAACTCTTCTATTTGGCATGTGTAGAAAACAGATAATGGAAAATGACAGTGGATTATTATAAAGTTAACCAGGTGGTGAGTCCCATTGCAGCTGCTCTTCCAGATGTGGTTTCATTGCTTGAACAAATCAACACATTCCCGGGTACCAGCTTTGTAGCTCTTGATCTAGCAAATGCATTTTCCACAATTTCTGTTAACAAAGACTGCCAGAAACATTTTGCTTTCAGATGAAGACCAGAAAGAGGGAGGTATATCAACTCTCTTTCCCTATATTGTAATCTGGTCTATGCAGAACTTGATCTTCTCTACTTACTTCCCAAAAGACATCACAGCGGTCCATTATATCGTGTTCCTTGGACAGGTGAGCCTGAACCAGCAACTTCTCTAGACTTCTTGGGAAGGAATTTGTGTGTCAGAAGGTGGGAGATAAATCCACAGAAATGCAAGCATATTCCACCTTACTGAAATTTCTTGGCATCCAGGTTGTGGGGTATGTTGAGATATCCCTTGTAAGGTAAAGGGTAGCTGAAGTAACTTGCCCCTCCTACAATTGAAAATTGTGTGGAGGCACAATGTCCAGTTGGCCTTTTTGGATTTTGGAGACAACATGTTCCTCCTTTGGGTGTGCTGCTTCAGTCCATCTATGAATGACATAAAAAGCTGTTAGTTCGGAGGTGGGACAAGCACAAGAGGAGGTTCTACAACAGTTCCAGGCTACTTTGCAGAGTGCTCTGGAACTGGGCAATATAATTCAGCATTATATTGGAAGTTTCAGTGGGAAATAGAAATGATGTATGGAGCCTTTGACAAGCTGTTTTATGAGACTCACAATGCAGACCCTTAGAATTTGGGGATGCAGCTCTGCCATCCAATGCAGATAGCTACTTTCCTTTTGATAAGGAGCATTTATGTCAACTGCTGGTTCTTAATATAGACCAAACACTTAACTATATGCCACCAAGTTTCCCATGAGACCTGAATTGCCTGTTTTAGTTTCCTAGGTAGCTTAAATCAAATACCATGAAATTGCTTGACTTTGAGCAATGGGAATTTATTAGCCTACAGTTTTAGGCCAAAATGATGTCCAACTCAAGGCATTATGAAGGCACTGCTTTTTTTCCTGAAGATTGGCTGCCAGTGATCCTTGGCTTCCCCATCACATGGTAAGCATATGGTGGTAATTGCTGATCTCTCCCTTCTCTTCTGGGATTCACTGATTTCAGCTTATTCCATGTATTTTTTTCTCTGCCTCTCTCTATACTCATTCAGTTTATAAATGACCCCACTAACAGGATTAGAGGACTCCAGTAATAGTAATCTTCGGCACACCTTAAATGAAGCAGTTTCATCAAAATATCCTACTTATAGGGTGGGCCACAGTGGCTCAGCAGACAGAATTCCTGTTTGACATGCCAGAGACCCGGGTTTGCTTCCCGGTGCCTGCCCATGCAAAAAAAATATATATATATATATATATATATATATATATATATATCCTACTTATAATGGATGTACACCCACATGAATGAATTAAATTTAAGGACAGTCCCTATGAACTGTGTGTAGTTTGACCTGCCAAGCTATTAATTTGTATGTGCACATCAATACTCCTTCATCAAAGGGAAGCAGTAAATATGAGATAGGGCTGAAGTAGGTCCTGAATGCACAAGTAACATGAGGAAGTGGCTCAGATGTCCATGTTCCCCACTCCTGCCACCTTACTTATCTTTCCAGTTCACACCTATGGCCTCTTGGGGACTTCTTTACAATCAGTTGACTGAGGAAAAGAAAACGCAGGCATAGTTTAGAGATGGTTCACATAATATCCAGGGGTTACACTCAGCAAAATCTTGCCTAATGCAAGAGTGTCAACAGAAGTATAGGGAAGGCACCTTTGTATCTAAGCCAGCTTATGAATGTTATTTTAACATTGGGTGAAGAGTTTAAGCTATTCTTTTAGTATTTACTCTTCCTTTCTTTTGACATTTCTCAAAACATTTCCTGATGTGTCTAGCATTCACTCATACTAGGTAAAACTCATCTCTCATCAACTTGATTCTTAGAAGAATTCCACTGTCTCAAAGATTATGTTTCCCTTTGGTGAGTGGCCCAACAGCCTCTAGAGGCTTCTGAAAAATCGCTAAGATTTGTGGGTTTTTCTCAGAGAAGATCTACTTACTGAAAAAGTCTCCACACTTCTCCCTTTGTACATGACTTCTGTCATTCCTTATGATACTTATTTGACAGTAAAGATTTTTATCTGTCTGTGTTTCCTGGATGCTGTACAAAAAATGAATAGCACTTTTGGTTTTGCTGAGTTTTTTTCCAATTTTCTATTAAACTCTCCCAGATGAACTGGTAAGTCTGGTGAAAGTTACTGACTATAAGCTCTTGTCATTAAATCTTTAAATTACAGTCTCTTAGATAAGCATGAATATGTAACACTGCAGCTTTATGTTCTTAGCTGCTTTGAGCTAACCCAGGACTTGAAGAGAATGCAGATATTAAGTGAATCTTCTCCCATCTGCTTCCCATAACTTTGCTAGATATGAGTTATCATGCCTCTCTATAGATTCTTTCTTGAGATAGATCAGACAAGATATCTATCTTTTCAGTTTTTATGTCCAAGTAATCTGGCAAAGTATGCAATTCCTTCTCCTCAGAAATAGTCTCAAGTTTTCCTTGCATACAAGGGAATTTTTTATGCTATTTTTGTATACCATAAAGACAAATTAGAACACATGAGAACAAATTAAAGGTAAATTTTAATTCTGAAAAAAGGCTAATTTAAAAATAATTACCTTAACATTTCCATTCAACAAAATGAGAGATAACTCCATTGATCAAACAATCTCTCATACTCTCTTGAATCTTTCATAGATGTCAAAGTATATTTTCAGTTTTTAAATTCAAATAATGGTTACTATATTTACCCTGAGTCTCTTAAAACTCAATTATCTGGGACTAAACCAACCAAATATTGATTTATGTGGGAATACTTTTCACATATTCATAGAGAAAGAAAATTATCTCTGCTATAAACTTATCTTTTATTACTATTTGGCTGAGTTAAAAAAAAGAAAAACTAAGTAACAGCAACAAATTTCAGATTATACCCTGAGGTCAATAACATTCTTGGGAATTCACATATTTTCCAATGCAGTCCTAGACAATCATTGCTGTTGTTAGTATGATGATCTCAATTAACAAGGCAGAATTCAGTGATATTCATTCAAATACACTCACTAAGAGGAAATTATGTTTTAATAGTTTACAATCAAAGGGGGAATTCATAAAGAATTGTGATTAAACCCATAAATTTTGCAAACCAAAACAATCCAGATTGTTAACATTTGCATTTTTTGAAATATAAGTCTATCTGTCACAAACCAGACAACATTTTACTCATCTTGTTAGAGAGACACATTAGACTTTAAAAAATTCATGGTTTCTTATATCTGCAGTAATAAACAAAGAAAAGTATATTGTGAGTGGAACGTGGGTAAACCAAAAAAGAAACAGATGAAAATTGTTGAGAAGCACACCTCCTTTGTTTAAGGGTACAGACTTCTACATAGGTCAACTAAGAAATTTCTTAAATGAAGTAGAAAAATTTCATGATTTCATCTTTGTTTTGCATAGAATATGTATCCTATTTTCTGTTTCAGTAGAATAGACAGTTGCAAAGCTCTATTTCCTTGACCTTTAAAATGTTTTCAACTGTGAACAGCTGGCCACTATGCCCCTTTCCCAGAGGCTGCTGAGACTGTAAAGAGGAGGCAGTGCAGAATTGCAGCCAATCTAATTATGGAATATTGAAAAGGTCAAAGCATTTCCCTGGGCTACAAAATAGTGAGATCTTCATTTAAAAGAATTCTGAGTGACCTAGTCAGTAAATTGAAGAGCAGCAATTTATACTTCTTTTAGAATAAGAATTTTGCTATTATCTTCCATACATGCATTTCCAGTATAACCATGAGTATGACAATGCCATTCAGAATTGTCCAGAAAAGGTGTAGTGATATGGATTTGTGGTACAATCTTCTTGCATTAAGGACAGTGTAATTTATGTGTAACATAGGGTATTAGATTTGATTCAATCAGAGATGCAGAATCACTAATGAGTGTTACAGATTAAATGATTTTTAATAGAAATTATACTATATGCAATTGCAGAAACTGATAAAAATCTACAGAAAGTTGTTGTCTCTGTGCCTGGTATTAGTCTGAATCTGCCATAATCAGTAGGATTAGCAGTTGGGAAGAAAAGCTAAATATCAAGCAAAAAAGAATGTGGGTACTTCCAGGAAGGTGGCTAAATAGAATACCTCATGTTCAGCCCTGTTCCATGGAAAAAAATAGAAAAGTGATGGGAGGGTGACTGAGACAGCGATTCAACAGTGCAAATGACCTGGGAGAGCCTTATGCACCACATAGGGCAGTCCTGGTTGCAGAGGCCCAGGAACTGAGTAGCAGAAAGCTGGAGCCTAGTGCAGATGTGCAGATCCCATGGGAGTGCATGGACAGGAGCCAGGGACTAGGAAGTAAGCTAGGCTGTGTCCCTTGAATGTGTTACCCTCATCAGTGCAGCCCTGTGTCTGGTGACTCACACCACACACCATGCAGCCAAATCCCTTGAGTTGACCTATTCCCATTCCTCATCCTCCAAGTGCCCCTGCCCCACCAGCCCCCAGCATGCATACCTACCACCACCCCCACCCCAAGTGCAGCCTAGTGCACATGGAACATTCTCCATTACCTCTCCTGCAACCCTCCTGAACACTACTGCCCTCTCCCTGTTCCCTGCTGGCTGTTGCTAGTGCATAAAGGCTATGGGTACTAACCTCCATACCCAGACTACCCCTGACCCCACCTGTAGTGTGGAACAGCCTCACCTCACTCCCACTAAGCTCTGTACATCAGTTTATGGCACCCCAAATTCCATACATGTGCACAGGCCCCCAATTACATCCTTCAGTTCTGGGAACTTCAGTTTATGACACTCCTAGAACTGTGCATGTGCATGGGCTCCCAATCATATGATTTAGCTCTGGGAACTTCAGTTTATGGCAGAACTGGAACTGCACATGCACACAACCCTCAGTCACTCTTCTCAGCTCTGAGAAAGTGTGACCTGCACAGCCTGGTCACACCTGCCCCCCAACAAAAGAAGGCCTAACACCAACCTGCTGCCACAGCTCTATACATGCAACAAGGCCCCCATGCCCTAGAACAGCATGCACCAGGGTTATATCCCCCAGACCAGTATACCTGCACAGCTACATCCTCCATGGCCACTGGGCACCCACATTCACAAGCATCAGCATAATATCAACAACCTGCGCCTACACCTGTTCTGAAACAAATCACCACAATGTTGTGCCCAGCCCCATATCCTGCTGCACATCCATCCTGAAAACACAAGCCTTAGACTACTGAAAGAATTCAACTCACAAAGTAACTCAATCAAGATATTTACATGTGATGAAAACAACAGACAATCACTAAGCGTATCACAAGGCAGATATATATATCCCTGCCTAATGACCAAATTAAAACACCAGAGGAGACATAGATGTTGGAACAAAAAATCAAAGATGTTCATGCAACTCTACTTAATAAAATAAGCAGGATAACAAATGACATAAAGGAGATCAAGAAGACAGTAGAAGAGCATAAAGAGCAATTTAAAAGAATAAATAGAAAAATAATGGATGTCACAGAGATTAAAGACTCTGTTGACCAAATAAAAGCATACTAGAGGCACACAATAACAGATTTGAAGATGCAGAAGAAAGAATAAGTGATATAGAGGACAAGATAACAGACTTTGAAGACTCAAAATAGCAAATGGCAAAAAAGATGGAAAACTTTGAATTGGATCTCAGGGAAATGATAGACAAAACAAAGTGCACAAATATAAGAATCACTGGTGTCCCAGAAGGAGAAAAGAGGAATAAAGGACTAGGAAGAGTAGCTGAGGATATAATGGGGGAAAACTTCTCAACCCTTATAAAGGACATAAATATACAAGTCAAAGAAGCCCAATGAATCTCAACAGAAAAAATCCAAACAAGCCTTCCCCAAAACACATACTAATCATTACATCAAATGTTGAAGAGAAGCAGAAAATTCTGAGAGTGACAAGAGAGAAAAAATCTACTACATACAAAGGAAATCACATAAGACTGAGTTCAGACTACTCAACTAACATCATGCAGGTGAGAAGGCAGTGGTTTGATATATTTAAGATCTTGAAAGAGAAGTACATCCAGCCAAGAATTCTGTACCCAGTGAAATTGTCCTTCAAAACTAAGGGAGAGATTAAAGCTTTCACTAACAAACAAGTCCTGAAAGAATTTCTCAATAAGAGAGATGTCCTACAAGAAATACTGAAAATAGTTCTGCTAGCTAAAAAAAAAAAAAAAAAAAAAAAAAAAAAAAAAAAAAAAAAAAAAAAAAAAAAAAAAAAAAAAAAAAAAAAAAAAAAAAAAAAAAAAAAAAAAAAAAAAAAAAAAAAAAAAAAAAAAAAAAAAAAAAAAAAAAAAAAAAAAAAAAAAAAAAAAAAAAAAAAAAAAAAAAAAAAAAAAAAAAAAAAAAAAAAAAAAA
>PVIY010000277.1:0-17217 GCA_004026745.1 Myrmecophaga tridactyla | reverse complement strand
AAGAGGGAGGTCTGGAGGAGGGCACGAAATTGAAGAGTACCAATAAAGATAATTTAAAGGATAAAAAGATAAAGAGGGAAAAGAACATATGGATCTGACAAATAAAATTTAAAAGAAAAGATAGTGGATTCAAGAAATGCCTTTTTAGTAATAACTTTGAATGTTAGTGGACTACACTTACTAATTAAAAGATACAAATTGGCACAATGGATTAAGAAACATAATCCACTTATATGCTGCTTACAAGAGACTCATCTTAGACACAAGGATACAGTAGATTGAAAGCAAAAGAATGGAAAAATATTTTCCGTGCAAGTTGTAATCAAAAGAAAGCAGGAGTAGCTATACTAATATTGGACAAAATGGACTTTAAATGTAAAGACATCATAAGAGACAAAGAAAGACACTAAATACTAATTAAAAGCTCAATACATCAAGAAGATATAACAATCATAAATGTTGATGCTCCCAATCACGGAGCTCCAAGGTACATGAAACAGCATTGATTAAACTGAAGGGAGTGATAGATACTTCAACAATAATAGTAGGAGAGTTCAACACACCACTCTCCTGTATGGATAGAATGACCAGACAGAAGATTATCAAGGAAATGGAGAAGTTAAATAACTTAATAAATGAATTAGACCTAACAGACATGTATAGGTCATTGCACCTGAAAACACAAGCATATACCTTCTTCTCTAGTGCACATGGAACATTCTCCAGGATAGATCGTATGCTGGGACACAAAACATGTCTTTATGAATTTAAAAATTATTCAAAACAATTTCTCTGATCACTATTGGATGAAGCTGGATCTCATAACCACCAATGAGTGAGAACACTCACAAATACAGGGAGATTAAATAACACACTCTTAAACAACCAATGAGTCAAAGAGAAATTGCTAGAGAAATCAGTAGCTATCTGGAGACAAATGAAAATGAGAATACAACTTATCAGAATTTATGGGATGTGTCAAAGGCTGTGTTCAGAGGGAAATGTATTGCCCTAAATTCAATTAAAAAACAAGAAAGAGAAAAAATTGAGGACTTAACAACACACCTGGAGGAACTTGAGAAAGAACAGCAAACTAATCCCAAAGTCAATAGAAGAGAAATAACAAAGATTAAAGCAAGGATACCTGAATGGGAGAACAAAAGAACAACAGAAACAATCAATAAAACCAAAAGTTTGTTCTTAGAGAAAATCATTAAAATTGATGGGCCACTAACAAGACTGACAAGGAAAAAAAGAGAGAGGATGCAAATAAACAAAATCAGAAATGAGAAGGGGTGCATTACCACAGACCCTGAAGAAATGAAATAAATCATAAGAGGATACTATGAACAATGATATGCCAACAAACTATGCAACTTAGATGAAATGGACAAATTTCTGGAAACACACAAACAAGCTACACTGACTCAGGAAGAAATAGAAGAAATCAACAAACCAATCACTCATAAAAATATTCAATCAGTCATTAAAAATCTTCCTACAAAGAAAGGTCCAGGGACAGATGGATTCTCAGGGGAATTTTATCAAACCTTCCAAAAAGAATTAACATCAATCTTGCTCAAAATTTTCCAAAAAACTGAGGAGAAAGGCACTCTACCAAACTTAATTTATGAAACAAATGTGTATATATATACATTTCTTTTTTTGCAAGGGCAGGCACCGGGAATTGAACCTGGGTCTCCAGCATGGTAGGCAAGAATTCTACCACTGAGCTATCATTGCACCACCCTGAGCTACTGTCACACTGCCTGAAGCTAATATAATTTTAATAGCAAATCCAGATAAAGATGCTATAAGAAAGGAAAACTACAGGCCAATCTCCCTAGTGAACATAGATGCAAAAAAATCTCCACAAGATTTTAGCACGTCAAATCCAACAACACATTAAAAGAATTATGCACCATTGTAGCAAGGAGGCCACCTTTCTCTCTCTTATTCAGCTGCCTTTTCTGTAGAAAACCCCAGACCCCCTCTCCTGACCTCTGGGAAAGGATGAACCTGCAGGCAATAAAGATAGGATACATTCCTGGCATAGAGACTCCCTCTTCTAACCACTGGGAATGGATGGAACTCAGGCAATAAAGATAAGACACATTCCTGAGATAGTGACCCCTCCCCTAACTGCTCATCTGCTTCTGTAAGCTGCTTCATGCCTTAAACTGACCAATTGTCTTTCCTTTAATATTGCTATTTACCATATTAGGTTTACCCTATCTGTAGCATGTAATAGTCTCTATAAAACCAATGTGGCCTTTTGTTCAGGGCTCAGACTTTCAAGGAGACTCGAGCCCCGTGTGCACGAGCTAATAAATCACTTGTTTCCCGAAACTGCAGACCCTTAGTCTCAGCCTATGCTAATTTCATTGAAAATTACTGGAGGGCTGCAGCCTCATTCCTAGTTTTCGAGCTACACCATGACCAAGTGAGATTTATGCCAAAAATGCAAGAATGGTTCAACACAAGAAAACCAGTTAATGCAGTACAGCACATTAAAAAATCAAAATGGAAAAATCACATAATCATTTTGATTGATGCTGCAAAAGAATTCAACAAAATTCAATATCCTTTTGTGATAAAAACATTCCGAAAGATAGGAATAAATGGCAACTACCTCAATATGATAAAGGGAACATATGAAAAACCAATAACCGGCATCATCCTCAATGGAGAGAGACTGAAAGCTTTCCTACTAAGATCAGGAAGGAGACAAGGATGCCTCATGACATCACTATTATTCACCATTGTGCTAGATGTTCTAGCTAGAGCCACCAGTCAGGACAAAGTAATAAAAAGTATCCAGACTGGAAAGGAAGAAGTAAAACTCCCATTATTTGCAGATGACATAATACTATACTTGGAAGATCCTGGGAAATCTATAGCAAAGTTACTTGAGCTAATAAACAAATTCAGCAAGGTGCTGGCCTATAAAATTAATGTGCAAAAATCAGTAATATTTCTATACACAAACAATGACCTAGCAGAGGAGTCAGTTAAGTAAAAGATTCCATTCAAAATAGCAACTAAAGTAATCAAGTACTTAAGAATGAACTCAAATGGGGATGTGAAGGACTTGTATGCAGAAAACTACATAACAATCCAACAAGAAATCAGAGGAGATCTAAATAGGTGGAAAGACATGCCCTGCTCATTGATAGGAAGGCTAAATATAGTTAAGATGTCAATTCCATGCAAATTGATCTACAGATTCAAAACAGTAATGATCAAAATTCCAGCAACCTACTTTGAAGACATGGAAAAGCTAATTACCAAATATATCTGGAAGGGAAAGAGACCACAAATAGCTAAAATCATCCTAAAAAAAAAAGAATGAAGTGAGAGGATTAACACTCCCTGACTTTAAAGACTATTATAAAGCCCCAGTGGCAAAAATAGCATGATACTGACACAAAGATAGAAGCATTGATCAATGGAATTGAGTCAAGAGTGCAGAAACAGTCTACCAAATCTATGGTCAGCTGATTTTTGATAAGGCCCCCAAATCCTCTATACTGGGACAAAATGGATTTTTCAATAATTGGGCATGGAAGAACTGAATATCAATAGCCAAAAGAATGAAAGCAGACCTTTATCTGACATCAGATACAAAAATAAAACTCAAAGTGAATCAAACACTTAAATATAATAGCACCATAAAGCTCCTAGAAGAAAATGTAGGGAAACATCTTGAAGATGTTGTAATAAGAGGCAGATTCCTAAACTTTAAACTCAAAGCACAAGTAACTAAAGAAAAATAGATAAATGGGAACTCCTAAAATTCAAATTCTTCTGCACCTCAAAAGACTTTCAAAATGGTGAAGAGGCAGCCTACTCAATGGGAGAAAATATTTGGAAATCACATATCAGACAAAGGTTCAATATCCTGTATACAAATAAATCATACAACTCAACAATAAAAGAGGAAACAACCCAATTATAAAATGGGCTAAAGATATGATAGGCATTTTTCTGATGAGCAAATACAGATGGCTCAAAAGCACATGAAGAGTTTCTCATTTTCATTGGCTATTAGGGAAATGCAGATCAAACTACAATAAGATACCACCTCACACCTATAAAAATGGCTGCTATTAAACAAACAGGAAACTATAGATGTTGGAGAAGATGTGGAGAAACTGGGACACTTACGCAGTGCTGGTAGGAATGTATAATGGTACAGCCACTATGGAAGACTGGAAGTTCCTTAGTAAACTAAGTATTGAGTTGCCCTATGACCCAGCAATAACACCACTTGGTATACACCCAGAAGAACCGAAAGCAATGACACAAACCGACATTTGTTCATGGGTACTAATGTGTCCTTATGGGTTCCTGTTTGTTCACATTCTCTCTGTTTTGTTAACTTTTATATTGTGTAGTATAATATGCTATACAAAAAGCAAAGAAAGGAAAAACAATAGTTTTCAATGCACTCTTCAACAAGCAGTTATAGGACAGATCCCAGAGTTTGTACTGGAGTACCATAGTATCCTATCAGATTTTTTTCCTTCTAGCTGCTCTAGAATATAGGAGGCTAGAAGGCAGAAATATGTTTTATCACAATTGACTTTTATTTATTTTGTGTGAAAAATAACATATATACAAAAAAGCAGTTAATTTCAAGGCACAGCCCCACAATTAGTTGTACAATATATTTCAGAATTTGGAATGGGTTACAATTCCACAATTTTAGGTTTATACTTCTGGCTGCTCTAAAATACTGGAGACTAAAAGAGATATCAATTTAATGATTCAGCAATCATATTCATCTGTTGAATCCTATCTTCTCTGTATAACTCCACTATCACCTTAAATCTTTCTATCCCACTCTTTAAGGGTGTCTGGATATGGCCATTCTAACTTTTCATGTTGGAATGGTCTGTCAATAATGTGGTGTAGGTTGACAGAACTATGTGATCTCCTGGAGAGGCTGGGCCCTCTAGGTTTCAGGACTTATCTGGTCTGTGGACCAATCTGGAGGTTGTAGGTTTCTGGAAAGCTACTCTAGTGCATGGAATCATTGTGGAATCTGATATACTACCCTAGGTGTTCTTTAAGACTGGGTGGAATGGTCCTGGTTGGGGTTTGGCAGGTTATGATAGGAAGCAATGTCTAACTGAAGTTTGTGTAAGATCAACCTCCAGAGTAGCCTCTTGATTCTATTTGAACTCTCTTTGCCACTGATTCTTTATTTGTTACACTTCTTTTCCCCTTTTTGGTCAAGATGGAATTGCTGATCACATGGTGCCAGGGCCAGATTCATACCTGGGTGTCATATCTCATAATGCCAGGGAGGGTTTCACCCCTGGATGTCATGTCCTATGTAGGAGGCAAGGCAATGATTTCACTTGCAGAGTTGTGCTTAGAGAAAGTGAGGCCACATCTGAGCAACAAAAGAGGTCTTCCAGAAGTAACTCTTAGGCATACCCATAGGTAGTCTAAGCTTCTCCACTACCTACATAAGCTTCATAAGAATAAGCCTCAAGACCAAGGTCTTGTTTTAGGTAGATTGCGTTAGATAATGTGCTACAGAAAATTTAGGTTTCAGACAAGATAAACCTTTCTTCCTTTGGTCGTAAAGAATATGTGTGATTTGGATGCCCCTAATGTTTGACACAGTATGAGGGGATTCCCAGGTGAGAAAGTGTAATAGTTCCATATTTTTTCTTCCTTCCCTTGAGGAACTTTGCCAATCCTTTTGATTATCCTCTTAACATACTCTAGGAGGTATCCAGGCATCATATTAAGTTATACATTATTAAAGGATTTCTTTCTTATCTTGGCTCCCTGTATTTCAATTGTTCAAATGGCCCATACAGTTAGATTGTGTTAGATAATGTGCTACAGAAAATTCAGGTTTCAGACCAAATAAACCTTTCTTCCTTTGGTCATAAAGAATATGAGAGATTCTAAAATATAGGCAATGTCTTCCTTACCCCTGGGTTCTGAATTATTTTAATCCTGACCTGATCAGCTTCATGCTAATCTCTAAATACCATATATATACACATATATATATATACACACATATATATACACACACACACACATATATATATACACATATATATATATATACACACACACACATATATATATATATATATATATATATATAAAACAGCCTCTCAAAATCCGGAAGTAATAATTAACATTCTGGACTAAATGTTTCTGCTAGAAGAGCTTACAGTATAGGCCCCTGTTTTCTCATAAGCATTTTCTAGAGGAAAATATACGTAACTGTTCTTTCATTTCTGGCTTATTTTGCCTCACCAAATGTCCCACATGTTCATTCACATCCTTGCATACCTCACGACTTTGCTCCTTTTTGTAGCAGTGCAACATTTGATCATATGCATATACACCATCATTCACCAATCTACTTCTCAGTCCGTGATTCCTTCAGCCACATGAATTCATCAGGCATCACATATACTACCCAAAGTCCACATTCCATCAACACTCTCAATTTTAGTTAATTGTTTTTTCCCCAAGAGAAAGATAACCAATAAACACACCAACACCAAGTGGGAAATCTAAACCTCATCTTAACTGTTTTCCCTCCCCCCATTATTAACCTCTGCTGTTACTGTGGTAGTGCTGATGTTTTCCTTTTAAACATAAGCCACAGCATGCAATAGTCATTTTCCCCCATACCCTGGGACTTAAACACTCTCTATACATGGCTCATATCTTTGAATTATCTTTTACAAGAGGTAATTTATATTTCTAGTGTTAATCAGTGGGACACATAGGTCTATAAAACCCCTTTCAATCGTGTTCACCTTTAACATGGTAATACTAACTTATAGACCCACTAGAGAACTGCCTTCACATCTATCTATTCCCTTACATTGGAGTTTAATCAAATTAGTATTCATTCCCTCATGTCTAGTTTGTATGTATAATAGGTTCCCTATATTCTGCATTATAAGCTTCTTATCTTACTTTACCATGGTCATAAAAGTGGAATCATGCATTATCTATCCTTTTGTGCCTGGTTTATTTCACTCAGCATTATGTCCTCAAGACTCATCCATCTTGTCATGTGCTTCAGGATCTCATTTCATCTAACTGCTGCATAATATTCCACCGTACGTATATAACATATTTTGTTAATCCACTCATCTGTTGATTGGCATTTTGTTTCTTTCCATCTTTTGACTATTGTGACTAATGCTGCTATGAACATTGGTGTCAAATGTCTGCTTGTGTCATTGTTTTCAGCTCTTCTGTGTATATACCAAATAGTGTTATTGCTGGGTCATAGGGCAATTCAATATTTAATTTCCTAAGGAACTACCAAACCGTCTTCCATAGTGGCTGCACCATTATATAGTCCCACCAGCAATGTATAAGTGTTCGAATTCTCCACATTCACTCCAACATTTATAGTTTCCTATTTGTTTAATAGCAGCCATTCTTATAGGTGTAAATTGGTATCACATTGTAGTCTTAATCTGCATTTCCCTTATAGCCAATGAAAATGAGCATCTCTTCCTGTGCTTTTGTGCCATCCATAATTGCTCTTCAGAAAAATGCCTATTCATATCTTTAGTCCATTTTATAATTGGGTTGCTTGTTCCTTTGTTATTGAGTTGTATGGTCTCTTTACATATACAGGATATTAAACTTTTGTCTGATATGTGATTTCCAAATATTTTTTCCCATTGAGTTGGCTGCCTCTACACCTTTTAGACAAAGTCATTTGAGGTGCAGAAGAATTTGATTTTGAGGACATCCCATTAATCTATTTTTTTCTTTTGTTGCTTGTGCTTTGGGTGCAAAGTTTAGGACGCTACCTCCTATTACTATGTCTTGAAGATGTTTCCCTACATTTTCTACTGGAAGCTTTATACTTTTAGTTCTTATATTTAGGTGCTTGTTCCATTTAGAGTTAATTTTTGAATATGGTATAAGATAGGGATCCTCTGTCATTCTTTTGGATATTGATATCCAGTTCTTCCATGCCCAATTATTGAAAATAATATTTTGTCACAATGCAGAGGATTTTGGGGCCTTGTCAAAAATCAGTTGACCTTAGATTTGGTGATCTATTTCTCCACTCGTGATTCAATTCCATTATTCACTGCTTCTATCTTTGTGACAGTACCATGCTGTTTTACATCTGTGGCTTTATGATAGCTTTTAAAGTCTGGGAGTTTTAAACTTCCCACTTTGTTCTTCTTTTTTATGATGGTTTTAGCTATTTGGGGTCTCTTTTCTTTCCAGATTATTTGGAAACAAGTTTTTCCAAGTCTTCAAAGTAGGTTGTTGGAATTTTGGTTGGTACTATGTTGAATCTGTGCATCAATTTATATGGAATTGACATCTTAATTATAGTGAGCCTTCCTATCCATGATAAGGGAATGTATTTCCACCTATTCAGATCTTCTTTGATTTCTTTTAGCAATGTTATATAGTTTTCTGTGTACAAGTCTTTTGCATCCCTAGTTAAGTTCATTCTTACTTACTTGACTTTTTAGTTGCTATTTTGAATGGAATTTTTTCCTTAACTGACTCTGCAGTTAGGTCATTACTTGTGTATAGAAACATATCTGATTTTTGCACATTAATTTTATATCCTGCAACCTTGCTGAATTTGTTTATTAACTCAAGTAACTGTGCTGTAGATTTGGGGATTTTCCAAGTACAGTGTCATATCATCTGCAAATAATGAAAGATTTATTTCCTCCTTTCCAATCTGGATGCCATCATTTCTTTATCTTGCCTGATCACTCTAGCTAGAACTTCTAGCCCAATGTTGAATAATACCAGTGACAGTGTACATCCTTGCCTCATTCCTGATCTTAGGGTGAAAGAGTTCATACTCTCTGCATTGAGTACGATGCTGGTGAATGGAATTTCATATATGCCTTTTATTATATTCAGGTAGTTACCTTTGATTCCTTTCTTTTGGAGTGTTTTGCATCATACAAGGTTGTTGAATTTTGTCAAATGTTTATTCTGCTTCAAAGGAGATGATCATGTGATTTTCCCATTCAGTTTGTTAATATGCTGTATTACATTAAGTGATTTTCTTGTACCATTCTTGCATCCCTGGTATAAACCACAATTTGGTCATGGTGTATAATTGCTTTAATGTGTTGTTGGATGTGATTTGCTAATATTTTGTTGAGAATTTTTGCATTTATGTTCATTAGGAAGAATGGCCTCTAGTTTTCCTTTCTTATAGCTTCTTTACTCGGCTTTGGTATTAAAATTATATTAGATTCATAAAATGAGTTAGATAGGGTTCCTTTTTCCTCAATTTTTTTTGAGAAGTTTGGGCAGCATTGGTGTGAGTTCTTTTTGGAATGTTTGATAAAATACCCCTGTGAAGACATATGGCACTGGGATTTTCTTTGCATGAATATTTTTGATTGTTTGAATCTCTTTATCTGTGATTGGTTTATTGAAATCTTCTGTTTCTTCCTAAGCCAGGGTAGTTTGTTTGTGTGTTTCCAGAAATTAGCCCATTTCATCTAAGTTGTCTAGTTTGTTGACACTTAGTTTTTCATCATATCCTCTTATGATTTCTTTTAGTTCTTCGGGGTCTGTGGCATCATACCCCTTCTCATTTCTAATTTTGTTGATTTGCATACTCTCTGTTTTTTTCTTCATCAGTCTTGCTAGTGGCCCATCAGATGTATTGATTTTTCTCAAAGAATTGAGTTCTTTCATTGGTTCTTTCTATTGTTCTTTTGTTCTCCCATTCATTTAACTCTGCTTTAATGGTTGTTATTTCTCTTCTTCTACTTGCTTTGGGATTAGATTGCTCTTCTTTCTCAAATTCCTCCAGTTGAGCATTTAAGTCCTCAAATTTTGCCCTTTCATTTTTTTTTCATGAAACAACCACATTCCATTCTTGGTTATATAATCAATAACTCACAATATCATCACACAGTTGTATATTCAACATCATGATCTATTCTTAGAACATTTGAATCAATTCAGAAAAAGAAGTAAAACTTAACCCCACAAAGGATAGACTAAGACTACTTAAAATTAGGCCTAAGTGTCACCCCAAAGAGAACCTCTTCCGTTGCTCAGATGTGGCCTCTCTCTCTCTCAGCCAACATGACGAGCAAACACACTGACCTCCCCCTCTCTACGTGGGACATAACTCCTAGGTTTGTGGATCTTCCTGGCAATGTGGGACAGAAATCCTGGAATGAGCTGTGATTCAGCATCAAGGGATTGAGAAATCCTTCTCAACTAAAAGGGGGAAGAGTGAAATGAGACAAAATAAAGTGTCAATGGCTGAGAGATTTCAAACAGAGTTGAGAGGTTATCCTGGATGTTATTCTTATGCATTAAATAGATATCACCTTTTTAGTTAAGGTGCAAAGGAGAGGCTGGAGGGAACTGCCTGCAAATGTAGAGCTGTGTTCCAGTAGCCATGTTTCTTGAATATGGTTGTATAATGATATAGCTTTTGCAATGTGACTGTGTGATTGTGAAAGCCATGTGTCTTGATTTTTAATATAGGCATTTAGGGCAATATATTTCACTCTCAGCACAGTCTTTGCCACATCCCATTAGTTCTGTTATGTTGTATTCTCATTTTCATTCATCTCCAGGTAGCTACCGATTTGTCTGGTGATTTCTTCTTTGACCCGCTGGTTGCTTAAGAGTGTGTTATTTAATCTCCATATATTTTTGAGTATTCTGTTTTGTGAATGGAATATTGTGACTATTCCATTGTGATCAGAGAGAGTGCTTTGAATAATTTTGATGTTTTTAAATTTATAAATACCTGTTTTGTGCCCCAACCTGTGATCTATCCTGGAGAATGTTCCATAAGCACTAGAGAAGAATGTGTATCCTTGTATTTTGAGGTGCAATGACCTATATATGTCTGTTAGGTCTAATTCATTTATCAAGTTGTTTACCTTATTCATTTCCTTGTTGGTCTTCTATCTGCTTGTTCTATGTATAGAAGAGAGTGGTTTATTGAAGTCTCCTACTATTATTGTTGAAACATCTATTGCTCCCTTCAGTTTTGCCAATGTCTGTCTCATGTGCTTTGGAGTTCCTTGATTGGGAGCATAAAAATTTATGATTGTAATTTCTTCTTAGTGAATAATCAATTTAATTAATATATAGTGTCCTTCTTTGTCTCTTTTGTCTTTTAAATATCTTTACATTTGAAGTCTATTTTGCCTGACATTAGTATAGTTACTCCTTCTTTCTTTTAGTTACAATTGTGTGGAAAATATTCTACCATATTTTACTTTGAATTTATTTGTATCTTTGCATCTAAAATGAGTCTCTTATAAGCAGCATATAGCTGGCATATATTTCTTAACTCATTCTGCCACTCTGTATCTTTTAATTGATAAGTTTAGTCTGATAACATTCAGAGTTATAACTGAAAAGGTATTTCTTGAATTTACCATCTTATTTTTGAATTTTATTTGTCAGTTCTATAAATTCATTTTCCCTTTTCTCTTTTTCTCTTTGAAGTTACCCTTACTAGTACTTTTCAATTCTGTGCCTTCGCCAGACATCCTTCTCCTTTTTTTTTTTCAACTGAGAGAACTCCCTTTAGTATTTCTTGTGGAGACAGTCTCTTGCTGACAAATTGTTTCAGTATTTGTTTGTCTGTTAAAATTTTAATCTATCCCTCTGTTTTGAAAGATAACTTGGCTGGGTACAAAATTCTTGCCTGGAAGTCTTCCTGTTTCAGGATCTTAAATATATCATAACACTGCCTTCTTGCTCCCATGGTGCCAACTGAGTAGTATGAACTCAGTCTTATGTGGTTTCCCTTGTATGTAGTATATTGTTTTTTCTTGCAAGTTTCAGAATTTTGTGCTTCTCTTCAACATTTGACAGACTGAGTAGGATGTGTCTTGGGGAAGGCCTACTTGGATTTATTCTGTTTGTAGTTTGTTGAGCTTCTTTCACTTGTATATTTGTCTTTTATAAGGGTTGGGAAGTTTTCTCCCATTATATCATCAACTACTCTTCCTAGCCCTTTACTCCTCTCTTCTCCTTCTGGGACACCAATGATTCTTATATTTGTTTTCGTTGCTTTGTTCATCATTTCTCTGAGATCTAATTCAAGTTTTTCCTTTCCTTTTGCCATTTGCTGTTTTGTATCCAAAATCATTTGTCATGACCTCTAGTTCACTTATTCTTTCTTCTATCTCTTCAAATCTGCTGTTCCATATCTCTAGTATGTTTTTCATTTGGTCAACAGAATCTTCAATCTCTGTGATATCTGTTATTTTTCTATTTATTCTTTCAAATTCCTCTTTATGCTCTTCTACCATCTTCCTGATTTCTTTTTATGTCATTAGCCATCTCACTTATTTTATTTAGTAGAGTTACATGAACCTCTTTGATTAGCTGTTCCAATGTCTGTGTCTCTTCTGGTGTGTTAGTTTGGTCAATAGGCTGAGCTATATTTGTCTGCACTGCGATATACTTATTAATCTTTTGTGTTTTCATCATATGTGAATATCTTGATTGGCTTACTTTGGAAGATGATTTCCCTCAGTAGTCTAAAATCTTATCTTTGTGGGATGGATGTGCAGCAGAATGCAGTGCACAGGGCAGAGCACAACAGTGTAGTGATGCATTGCAGCACAAGGATAAGTGCAGGTTGGGGATACTATATTGGTGCCTTTGAACTTGGGTGCCCTGAGACCAGGGAAGATAAAACTGTGCAGGTGAACGTGTCTGAGTGGGCATAACCCTGGTTTGGGCTGGTTTAGGGTGCAGGCCCCTTTGTGCACATGTGCAGAGTTATGGCTGTGGGTCAGCATTATGCCTGCACAGACTGTGAGCAGATGTGCCCCAGCTAAGCAAGTCAGCACTTTCTCAGAGCTGGGGTGATTCACTGGGTTCCATGCACATCCATGGGTCTAGGAGGGCTGTAAACTGATATTTATGGTGAAGCTGTGTTCTAGTTTGCTATTTGCCAGAATGCAACCCACCAAAGATGGATTGGCTTTCAATAAAAGGGGATTTATTTAGTTAATATAGTTCTTCAGAGGAAAGGCATCTAACTTTCAACTGAGGTTCTTTCTTATGTGGGAAGGCACAAGGCAATCTCTGCTGGCCTTCCCTTCAGGCCTCTGGGTTCCAAAAACTTTCCCCAGGGTGATTCCTTGCTACATCCCCAAAGGCCTGGGCTGAGCTGTGAGTGCTGAGATGAGGTATTCTGAGCTGCTTGTGCTGTGCTATGTTGCACTCTCTCATTTAAGCACCAGCCAATTAAATCAAGCATCATTCATTGCAGCAGGCATGCCTCCTAGCCAACAGCAAATGTAATCAGCAACAGATGAGGTTCAGATGCCATTGTCTCATGTCCACAGCAATAGATCTAGGCACCTTCACCAGGCCAAGTTGACAACTTAATCTAACTACCACAAGCTATATGACTGTATGGGCTGGGGGCAGGTGAAGCCTGGGTATGGAGGTAAGTGCCCACAGCCTTTAGGCGCTGATGACAGCCTGGATGGAGCAAGGAGGGGGAGGCAGTGCTCAGGAGGGGTGCAGGAGAGGTGGATTGGGCTGTACTTGGGGTCGGGGTGGGGAGTGAGTATTTGGGTGAGGGTTGGTAGGTGAGGACACTTTGAGCACGAGGAGTGGCAGCAGGTGATGAGGTTCAGGTGCATTGGGTGAGTCGTTGGTTGCAGGGCTGTGCTGGTAAGTGTAGCACATTCAAGAACACAGTTTTGCTTATTTCCTTGTCCCCATCTCCCCATCCGTGCACTCCTGTGGGCTCCAGGCTTCTGCATTAGGCTCCAATTCTCTGCTTCTCAGTTTTTCAGCCATGGAAACCCTCTGTGGTGCAGAAGACTCTCTCAGGTCAATTGCAGTCTGGATTCAACATCTCAGTCACCCTCCCATCCCTTCTCTAACTTTTCTTTGGAGCAGGGCTGAACTCAATCTACCCTATTGTGCCATCTTCCTGGCTAATCTAGGCCCATTTACTTTTTTTTTTTCTTGCATGGGCAGGTGCTGGGAATTAAACCCAGGTCTCCATCATGGCAAGTGAGAATTTTGCCACTGAGCCACTGTCACACTGCCCCAGGTTCATTTATTTTTAAATTAGTGGTTTTAATTACCAATATCATACTCCACCTTATCTCTCATAAATGAAAATTACTCCTCTGAAATAACTCTTTTCCCCAGTGAGCACCCTGAATTCCCCAAAACCTACAAGGCAACCTTTCCTGGTTCTCTCAAGGTCAGCAGATAGTGACGTAGTATTCCCTTCTTTCATATGATATATGTCACATAGGCCACTTAGAAAATATGGAATGTAACTGACTCTGCATTACAAAAATTGTTGAGGAAATGAATTGGTTTGAAACTAGACCCATTGAACTTTTATGTGTCTTTTAATTTCTGAGTGAATGTATTATCTAAATAATATTGCAGTTAATTCTTACTGCTAATTTGAGTTTTGTGGGGCTCAGTTTGTATGGAAATCATCCCTTTAGTCCACAATATACAGGCACAAGAGTAACGATTATTATGATTATTCAAATGCATGAATGTATATGCTCTTTTTTATTTAATAGATCTTTATGACAGATGCTTTATTGCTTATCCAAAATATCTTTGGATAAACAAATATGGGCTACCTTTCCAATGTGTGTTCAGATGACAAATCCCTCTCATATAAATTTCTTACCATTCAGTCTTATTAATTGCTTCTATAACAGATTGTATCACTTATATCCCCTAAGGCAAATTCATCTATTTAAATCAATAAGTATAAAATCGGGAAATCTATTTAAAATGTTTTCTTTGGGGCATTCATTTGGAAATTTCACATTCATTCTGCAAATATTACCATTACATGAAGATATATGGACAAAAATTTATCTTGTATTTTCTAATTTATTTGTGCTCACTTGGGCTACACCATCTATCAATAAAAATTACTTATTAAGCTCTTACCATGTATGATATCTCAGAAGTGGCAAGAGTTAACAAAACATGGAGAAGAAATTATCTCCTCTTTCTTGTTTCTCCTAGTGTTATGGTAAAGATTTCATGAATAACACTTGCATAGTGCTAATGACAAGAACAAACAAAGAGGTCAGCAGTGTCAAAGCAAGTAGGTCATTTTTTTCTATTACACAGTAAAAATGCCAAATGGATTCTTGGCAGGATTAATTATGGGTGACTGGGCAATTGAGCCCATCAGCATGGTTCCTCTAGTAAACCTGTGTCATCATAAATAAATGCCTGTTCATACACAGTACTATATAGTGGAAAGTAGACTGAATAGAAATGAGAAGACACAAGTTCTTTGGCTAATCACTTATTTTCTCTATCTTTTTCCTCCTCTGTTAAAGATAATATTCTCTACTTTATATACCACTCTAGATTGTTGTTAGACACATGGGAGGAAATAGATATGAAATCAGTGTTTAACTATTAAAAAGTACTTTATTAAAATACTGATCTTAATCTGGAATTATTTCTGTAAAAGGTGTTAGTATCAGGGAGTAGGTGATATTTGAGTAACATTCTGCTTAAGTAAATGGCAGAATATTTATACATTTATTTAATTAGAATTTATTTATGCAGCATCTGTTAAGTACCAGATAGTGTTGTAGGTTCAGCAGATAGATAAATTAATAAAATGGGTAAACTTCTGCTTTTATGTTCCTTACATTTTTGTGGAAGCATGAGGCATTAAAAATAAAAGAATGCAGTATGTTAGTGGTCAGTGCTATGGAGGAAAAAAATAAAGCAGAATCAAGAGGATAATGAGTGTTGAGGTAGGTATTTAAATTAAAAAAAGATGGTCACGGAGAATCTCATAGAAGATATTAGATATTGGAACAAATACCTTAAGAAGAAAAGAGCAGGCCATGATGATAACTAGGGAACCAGACAGAGGAAGCAGGGAGTGCAGAGGCCTTTAGGCAGAAGAAATTTCAAGAATCAACCACAGTCAGGGTAACTGGAGTGCAAGAGCAAGGGTGGAAACAGCAATGAGTTTAGAAAGGTCATAGAAGACCATATCATGTAGCATTTTATAGCACATCATACAGTTTTAGCATTTGGTCTGAGTGAGATGGGAAGGCATACAGGGTTTATATTTTAAAAGAAACACTCTGGATCTTATATTGAGAATAGACTGGAGGTGAGGGCAAGTGTGAAAGAAGAAAGAGTACAGGGTGTTATTGCAATCATCCAGGGTAGAGATGATGGTGATTTATACTAGATTAGCAGCAGTATAGGTAGTGAGTGTCCTAGGAACAATCAGAACATCTGCTGTTTTCTGCCTAAGTCATAGCAGTGTTGGTCAGGACAAACAGACAGCCCTTCCCTGGAGGTTGGGCAGTAACACTGACCTGTGACCAAGTAGGTCAAGCACCCTTGTTGCCAAAGCCACTCAAAAAATCTAATAGGACAAGATCCCACAAAAATGAAGTACCCCCCACCTCAGCTCTGCTTAAATGGAAAAGATGGCTTCCCCAAGTGTTTGTTCTACCCTCTTTTAAGGCTTACAATGGAGGACTGCAGTCTCTACTTCTCTGGTCACCCTACCAGGCTTGAGAATTTCTCATTGTGATTGTCTCATTAAAGCTGTGCCCTCAATTCAATCCTGTGAGACTAAGGGAGAAACTCCCCACCTCCTATTTTTGGAGCCAAGAAAACTATCATTACCCACTTCCCACAGAAAGAGCAAAACTGTGTGAATCATCATAGTTGAGATGTATTTTGAGAATAGGACCAACAGGCTTTCCTGACAGACTGGCTTATAGGGCTCATGTGAAAGAAAGTACTTATGAGTTTTTCCAAGGCTACTTCTTCTAAATAAGTGGAAAGATATATTCAATAACTAAGTCAGAAAAGATGGTAATATACATCAAATTATTATTTTTAGATGGGGAGATATTGGGAGTTTGGTTTTAGACATCTTAATTTGATATACATATTAGATAAAAGTAGAATTATCAAGTTGGTAGTTGTATATATGAGGTTGGAGCTCACAAAAGTATTTGTAGCTGTACATATGGATTCAGTAGTCATCAATATACAGATGTTGTGTAAGGCCATGAGACAACATGAGACAACCGATTGAGTGATTTTACATAGGGAAGACAAGATGCCTAAGCCCTCTGTAGTTATGAGGTTAAGGAGATGAGGCATAATGAGGAAAGGAGGAAATTCAAGAGTTTTTAAGATCCCAAAGTCAAGTGAAAGCATTTCAGA